>SNQJ01S0057393.1:16553-42362 GCA_010110895.2 Picea sitchensis
TTGGTGAGTCTGATCAGTTTGTTTTCCTCAAGGTTCGGGGCATATTTTCTTCTCTAGAGTTTATCCTAGGGACCAAAGGGGTGGGTTAACCATCTCCACCAATTTGTGGCTCTGGGTACTTTGTTTAGGATACCTGGGTCTCTTAGATGAAGGTCTCCTGAGGCTTTGGGTTTGCAGAGATCTTCCCATTTCACAAGTGCCCACTTTCGACCTTCCTTCGTACCCATCCAGAGAAAATTTATTTGAATGGAATCCATGACATATTTAGAAACAACTAAGGCTAAAAAAATATATAATGGAATGGCTTGTAGAAAAGATTTTAGAAGGGTAAGTCAACCTGCTAAGTTTAGGGATCTAAAGGTCCAATATTGGAGGCAACGATCAAGGGAGGTAAGAAGGGTCTCCCACGAGATGAGGCATGAGGGATTGTCTATGAGGGGGGGGGAAGTATTTGGATGGAAGGGAACTCCTGGTGAAATCCAAAAGGTTGGACAAGTGGATTTGACTGGCTTATGGGGTGTTGAAGAAAAATACCTAAGATTTACCTACATTGAAAGATATACCCGAGGTTGTCGTGAATTCATCCAGGATGGTCCTGATGGTGGAGGATTCTTTCACTGTGGATGATCCCATTGTCATTTTTTTATCCATGCCATGGATTTTGAGACTGTGGAGGGCCCCGCTGGATATGTGAGCTTGAATATGATAGTTGAGGCCTTCTGCAAGTATGACAAAGAGGAAGGGGGAGAGAGGGTCTCCCTGTCAGATTCCTCTTGTGGGTGAGAAGTTTTTGGAAGGAGAACCATTGAAGANGTGGAGGGCCCCGCTGGATATGTGAGCTTGAATATGATAGTTGAGGCCTTCTGCAAGTATGACAAAGAGGAAGGGGGAGAGAGGGTCTCCCTGTCAGATTCCTCTTGTGGGTGAGAAGTTTTTGGAAGGAGAACCATTGAAGAGGATGGATAGGAAGATTCTAGAAGTGATATTTAGAATCCATCTTATCCAATCTACGTGAAAGCCAAAGGCTGCGAAGATCTGTTGCATGTATTTCCAGCTTATCATTTTGAAGGATTTAGAGAAATCATATTTGATTATCATGCTCGGTATGTGGGAGGAATTGTGGGAGTGGATGACGTCATGTGCCAAGATGAAGTTTTCCAATATCTAGACACCTTCAATATATCCAAAATGTTCTTTTGAAATAATGAAAGGAAGAATAGTTTTGAGGCGCATAACAATTACCTTTGTAATTATTTTGTAGATGACGTTGCATAGTATGATTGGTATGTATTTCTTAGGATGCATGGTCCTTTCTTATTTGGGAAAGAGAGTGAGGAACATTGCATTGAAATATGATAAGACATTCTTGGAGTGTCATGAGTCTTCAAAAATTTTCCAAACTTCCTCTCTTATCGTTGGCTAGCAGTGATGAAATAAATCTATGGTGAAACCGTCTGGACCTAGAGATTTTCCTAGTGGAATTTAATTCTTAGCTTGGTCCACCTCCTCGATGGTGATGGGGTGGATAAGAGCAATGTTTTTTTCTTCAGTTATCAATATAGCAATGTGCTGAGTGATTTTGGAAATGGTTGTAGATCTGTTCGGGATGGGTTCTGATAAGAGGTTCTTGTAGAAGTTGATGAGTTCATGTTCAATGTCTTTGTGTGTGAGGAGTTTCTCTCCTTGATAATTTTCCATCCTGGTGATTCTGTTGATGTGGCTCTTTGAATCATGGATTGGTGGAATTTTTTTTATTTTTTCTCCTTCCCGCAGCCACTGTATCCGTGATTGTTTTTTCCATAGGATCTCCTCTTGTGCATATCTCTCTTCTAACTATTTTAAGACCAAGGCCTCTTCTTCATGCAGTTTATCTGAGGTGCCATTATTAATTGTTTCTTTTTGTATTTATTTCATGCGCAACTCCAAGTGATTTTTGGATTGGAAGACATTTACAAAGACCGTTTTATTCCAAGTCCTAAGGTGTTGTTTGAAATTTTTCAATTTTTGTTGGAAGTGATACATGCTAGAGACATGAAAGCTCTATGCGTTTTTCCACCAGGTGGGAGAATTTTATTTAAATTCTAGATTATCAAGCCAGAATTTCTTGAAGCAGAAAGGTTTGAGCTGAGGGGATCCTGTTGTATTCATCCAGAGTTGTATGGGCCAATGATCTGAACTGAAAATTGGAAGGATGTTGGCTTCTAGAGAGATCCCTCTAACCATTATAGATTATGATATTAGAAATCTATCTAGATTGTAGGAGACATGGTGCTTACCCGAGTGCTTATTGGACCAAGTGAACATACCTTATTGGAAGTCTAGGTTGATAAGATGAAGGGTGTTGATGATTTCATAGAAGGAGATGTTGTCGTTGTCCATTTTTCTTGTGCCTCCTCTTTTTTCTTCTAGATATTTGATGTGGTTGAAGTCGCCTCCTAGTATCCATTGTTGGTTGTTATCTAAGTTATTCAATATTTGGAGAGAGTGTCAGAAGATTTATTTTTCTTGTTGGTTTTGTGGTCAGTACACATTTGTGTTAAAACCATAATCGTTTGAGCCAATGGCTTAGAAGGATGCTGAGATTGACCACTCAGTGGAGAATAATTTTTCTAGAATGACCGTTGTTGGATTCCACAGAATAGACAACCCTCCCGCTGAACCATTTGAATCATTAGAGATGAATATTCCTCTCTTCCAACATTTGGAGAGGATGTTATCTATCATGGAGCCTACACATTTAGTTTCTTGAAGGAATAATATGTCTGGTTTTTTTTTCATCATGTTGTTTTGAAGGATTCTTTATTTATTCCTTCCATTGAGGCATCTTATGTTCCATGATATTATCTTCATGAGGAAGGGGGGATGGGGTTTGGGAAGAAGCTATCAGTTAGCTTATGTATTTTCCCCTAGTTTACCATGCAACTTCTTATTTCCTGGATCAGTTTTTGGGTGGATTGTTTTCCTCTTCTACCTAGTTCCTTTGATTGTTTGCACGCTTCTTTTTGTTCCTCTCAAGAGATACCAAGATATTTTTTGGATCTATATTTCTCTCCAGCTATGGATTTGAGGTATACTTTGTGTACTTTTATGAGTTGCTCTAGGGGGATGGATTGGAGTTCCTTTTTTCTATATGCTTCTTCTAGTCGAATGAGGTCAAATTTAGCTAGATCTTGGTCATCCAGTTATATTTCCATTTCAACGCCTTCTTCTTGTGGGAGGTTGACTGTTGGGGGAGGGGGGTTGATTTTCTCCAGAATAGACTCTGAGGGATATTTTCCTTTAATCTTTGAAATGGTTGAAGTAAGGTTAGGGGAAGAAGGGATGGTGGTAGGTTCTTACAGGATGGTGTTGAGGATTTCAAAAGAGTTGTGTGTGGAGGGTTCAATATGGCTAGGTGTCTAGGGTTTTTTTTAGGTTGGTTTCTATGACCTTGTACCTGTGAAGCCACCCTTGGAATTAGCTTGTGGAGTGGGGTCAGGTTGGCTGGGTGCATTCAAAGGGAAGTCTCTAAAGAGGTGGTCATGCTCGTGACATTTGCGACAACGAAAGGGAATGTGTTCATAGTCTATGGTTTTCTCCCATTCTTCATCTTGATATTCAATTTTGATGGTTCCTAGAAATGGTTTTGAAACATCCATGTAAACGAGGATGTGCACATAGGAGGTGTATCTTCCTTGTTTTTTGTCTTTCGTTGCTTTGATGAAAATGCCCAAAGTGTTATGTATTCCTTGCAAGACCTCTCTTGGCCAGTATTCTAGGGCAAAGGAATAGAGTCGTGCCCATAATGGAGCACAGGTGAGGTCCTCTTTTTCAGGATGGAATTTTTATTTCCAAAACCTGAGATATAATCCTGTGGAGTTGCAGAAATATGACCTATTTCCAAAAAAAATGTTTTTGTCTTCGAGATTGTGGAATATGGATGTGAAGAAACCCTTGGGTCCTAGTTGCAGTTCCAGGTGTCCCTTGGGTTTCAACCAATGTTGTATCCATTTGTTAAGTTCTCATTCTGATGGCCATAGGCCCAGAAATTTTCCTACGAGAGCGTGATATTTCATGTATTGGGTTTGCATATCAAATCTTGTTGAACTGATCACATACCTAGGTGTTCTATATGTTTGGGGTATGCATTTTCTAGGGTTCAATGATGGAGCCACTTTTGGATGAGGTGGGTCGGCCTCCATCTCCATGCCTTTGTTTTGGTTGAGCTCGTCCTAGTACATTTGGTTCCTGAACTCCATCAGTGGTTCAAAAGTTGTCCTTGAGTTGTTTGGTCGATTTTATTCTCCTCCTGCAACCTTGCGATAGGAGGGGGCTTCCTCCCCCTCCATTGGGTCCAATGAAGGCAGGTCAGGTGGTCGAGCAGGGGGTATCTAGTGTGTGCTTGGGAGATTCACATAACTCAAAAAACCTAGAGACATAGAGAAAACCCTACCATTCCTCTTCGTTCCATAAGGAAAAGTATTCAAAATATTAATTTCAGTTATACATATATTTTCAGATTTTTTCACCAATACTCATAACATTTTTTAATATACAAAAAATTTCAACTTAATTTTTTTCCACGTGTATATTTACAAATTATTTTTCTAATTAAAAAAAATCATGTTATCATCTAAAACAACAATCTTAATCTTGTAAACTTTTATATTTTATTATTATTATTATTTTAAACCACATGAACTTTCAATCATTGTAATTCAAAGCATTAACCTTTATTTATTTATTTTAAATTGTCTTTGTTTACAAAGTAACAATTTTATATTTAATGGGTTCTTTCTCCAAATCAACCAAGCCTTTATCTCAACCATCAATATTAAACCAAAAATCCCCTCTTCCTCCTCCCCTCTTCATGCTCTCCTCTCTTTCGTTTATATTAAAGTCACCATCTATCATATTGAAAAAAATTTGTCTAAGAAGAATATCAAAACCTTGTTTAAGCCGTACAAAACCCTCAAACAACCTTTTAGAACTGCTAAATATAAACCCAACCCAATGCTCAGCCTTACATAGGTCAAACTTGAAGAACCTTTAAATCTAAGATTAAAGAGAATATAGTTGATAGTACCTATAAACGAATTTCCAAATATGGTATCTATGAACATTCCTTTGAATTCAAGCACCTTATGTTCTTTGAAAAAAACAAAAAAAAATATTATGTGCCCCTCATTTCTCCTCTCGTCTCATCCGTAAATCCCTTGAAATCGAAAAACATCATAATAAATTTAATCGCAAAGATGGATACAAACTTATCAAATACTGGAAGCCCACCATACATGACATTGAACATTAGGCTTCCTCCTTCGATAGTTTAGTTAGTTGACCATATCAAGCCTTTCCCTCATCCTCTCCTTTCACTTTCTTTCTTTTCCTCACATCTAACTCTTCCTCTTGATGCATATTTTATCTTCATCTCTCCATAATCTTCTTGTCTCTTTGTTTTCGACTCTTAACCTAACATCCTTATCGAAATCATTATTATCTCATACATACTATAAATTTATTGTATTATTATCTCATATTAAATACACTAATTTCCTTTACCTTGATTTATTCTTTTCTATTTTTAACTTAGAATAAGTATATTAAATCTCCCTAGTAATTATTATTGAAACCCTTTTGTTTTCATTATCAATTACTTTATTTCTCTCCTCAATTTATTCATTATTATTATCTTTCCTTTACCTTATGTTATTTCCTTAATTCAAATCCTATTACACTCT
Source organism: Picea sitchensis (assembly GCA_010110895.2). Taxonomy (NCBI): domain Eukaryota; kingdom Viridiplantae; phylum Streptophyta; class Pinopsida; order Pinales; family Pinaceae; genus Picea; species Picea sitchensis. The sequence goes on from SNQJ01S0057393.1 coordinate 22,274, forward strand.
ATTATTTCCTTAATTAAATCCTATAAATCTTATCTTATATTGTTATCATAGCCTTTTATTTTATCACTTTCATCACACATTATCTCCTAATCTCAACGTCTTTTTCATTTATAATCATTATTCTCTCTCCTACCCTCACATTAATTTCTTATTTTTATTTCTAATTTTCATCTAACCTCAACTATATCAACTACCTATTTTATTACCCTCCCTAAAAAATACTAGTAATTTACCTTTAATGAATACCTAATATCAATGGATAGTTCTAATACTTAAAATGAATCCCTAATCTCAATGGCCAATTCTAATATTTTATTGATTTATTTTCTTTCCCCTCTAACTGTTACTCTTCAATCTTCCTCCTCAAATACAAACCTCAACACTCTTTTCCACCAAATTAGATTCTTATGACCCTAATGATGGGTGGAGTTTCCATAAGTATTGGACGTTTAAAAATGTCACACACGGTTCTTATTCAGAAAATTTACTGGCATTACAACAATTTTATATATAAATTTTTTAGTTTTATACAAGAGATTTTAGGGTCAATATTTTCAGTTGTCTACCTTAATTGTGTTCTTCACTCAATATCCTTGTTATGGGAGGCATTAGGATCAATATCGATGGGTTAATAATGGATACCATTAGTGAAATGTATGGGAGTGTTCACCTTGTTGACCAATATGACATGTGTCCTTCATAAAGGGTTTAAAATTGTCAAAAATAATCAATATATTTGTAGGTGTATTGGGTGGTGGGGTATCGGCAAATAGGGGGGTTTTATTGGAAATATGTATTAGAGTCTGAGGGGTTGAACAAAAGGATTTTAGAGGTGTTATATTATCGGTAAAGTGAGGTGTTATACTAATATCCCACAAATGCACATGCTATGCCATGGTTTATTGAGTGGAGGCCTTGTGGTGAAATGTAGGGAAGTGTAAGCAAGTGTTGTAATCAATCCTTATGGGTTTACATTGTAATCATTCAAAAAATGAAGGGAAGTGGGTCATAGTGTAACATCGGCTGGTATGACAAAACATTCTTTGAGGACACTTGCTTGCAAGTGATGGACCCACATGATGATGAACCACTTAACCTTGATGATGTGCGCTATGATTTGTGGCGGGATATTTTACTCGTTGATCACGAGGCCGGTGTTGTTGACTCGGTTCATTGGAGGTGTGGGGTTTGGACCTTGAGGATCTGAGAGGCATGATTGGAACTCCATGGAGATCAGTTGAGTCGGTGGGCTATTTGATTTATTTATTCACAGGTATTGTTTTTGTTTTGATGATATACTTGTTGATTTTATGATATGTTGTTGACGTTGACATGATGGTTGATGATGCGGTGGCGATGGCTTGGAAGCCAGACTACGCATATGGAGTAAAGGGGCCATACACAGATATCAGATAGATTGGGGAGAGGTGTGGCAGTGTCGTTGTCATAGCATACTAGCACTCCCTCTGTGTCTTGAATTGTAGGTTAGTAATTACCTAGTTCGAGAGGATCCGCGGTCACCATGAGAGCGATGCTGACAGGGCAGCTCACGTTGATTCAGGTAGCAATGAGGAAGGGGTCTTATTCCTTAGAGCCATAGTCTCCCACAAGTTCACGGCGTTGACTCCGGGGTTATAGAGTCCTGCAATGTGAAACCCGGTAGTGGCACCCTTGACCGTTATTGCATCACAGAAGGGCCGCGTCAGCAAAGAAATACAAGTCGGTAATTGGCACCCTTGGAGCACATGGTGCATCACGAAGAACGTCGGCATAAAGAAATCTAAGTCGTGAGTGGCACCCTTGAACCGCGTGGTGCATCACGAAGAACGCGTCGAAAGCGAATAAATGAGAGAGTGGCACCCTTGGAACCGCGTGGTCGTCTGAAGAAACGCGTCGCTTGAGGATGATGATGATGAGACAATAACAGATGACTAGACCTTGCTTGGTAAAATTCTTAAAGCGACTCCCCTAATTAAATTGGCCATGCTGTTCAAAATCAAAACCCACAGAATTAAAACATCTCTAAGTTAAATTTGACAAGCCCTAAGAAAGATTCTACAAAAATAAACCAAGGGCATAACCTAAAACCCTCCTGGGGTGTTAATTAAAGTCTTCTTAAAAGTGGGGGTAAAGTAATGGGAGAATTAAATTAAGTGAAACCCATGGCTTTTTAAATGATAAAGAAGAAATATTTTTTTTTTTTTTTTTTTTTTTTTTTTTTTTTTATATATATTATAAAAATATATTGAAAATTAAAGCAGCATTTATCTTTTGGGTTCCAAGAAATAAAATGGCAAGAGAATTAAATAATAGAATAATAGAGACTAGAAATTAAGGAGTAGATTAGGAGTAATTTAAGGAGTAGATTAAGGAGTAATTTAAGGAGTAAATTAAGGAGTAATTTAGGGAATAATTGGGGTAAGAATTAAGGAGTAAATTAAGGAGGCGGATTTTTGGGGGAGTGGGGAATTGAGTCTTTTAATAATTAAAAGAAATTAATTTGTGGAGAACCATGGGGATGACGACACTTGGATGGCGGAGAATGTTTTGAGGGTTAGTCATAAAATTAATTAATTAATGATTTAGAAAGAATGTGGGTTTCAAATTCTATATAAGAAGGTGAAAGGAAGGAAGAGCGGAGGATGGTGCGGTAACATTAAACACTTGGTTCAATGTATTGGGTTTACTTGTGTGGATTTAGGTTTATCGGTGTGTTTGGAGTGTTAGCTTCGATTAGGTGGTATTTGAGGATGCTGAATCTATCTCGGTTCTTGTGTGGCCCTAGCATTTCGGAGGGCTAAGGGGAAGCCGAATTACTAATGGATTGGTAGGAGGTGCGATTGAAGCTTTCTACGATTAGAAGTGGGAGGCGACAAGGACGACATGGGCCATTGGGGACGTCTCCGAAGTGGGAGAGTGGCTAAGGTATGATTTTTAATTCTGGCAATATTGTTAGAAATGGTTAGTGTTAATTTGTACGATTCGTTTGTTAGTAGTTCTTGGAAAGAAATTGTTTATCTGGAATACCTCCTTGATTCATTTTTTACCTCGGCAAAATGTTTATCAATAAAGCGAGATCAAAATTAACCCGACCTTCAATTTATTTCCATCGAAGTGAACACCTTAGGCAAATGTCGGAGATATTATTGATTATCGAACATTGTTTTTCATGAGCTAGCGATCTCTTTTCCATACGTTTGGAAGTTTTACTTTAAGTTATAGAAGTGTATGGTGAATGGGAATTTTACTTAGATCGCGTTCTCCATTAGGTACGTTTTTCTTTTACCTACAACATTATTGCTATATTGGGCGTTGTTGCGTACAATGGGCATCATGTTGGGCGTCCTTCTAGCCACTGTTGTATGTATGCTTGTTGTAATGGTTAATGAGATGCATTCGGAATGATGTTGGGTGTTTCTAAGTCTTCTGCGATTTAAGCTGAGTTTAACCTGCGTTTTTAAAATGATGTTCGGCGTTATAATAATCTGCATTTTTGTTTTCGTCATGAGTTTATAAAGAGCCTAGCGTTTTTTAAATGATTTGGAATATTGTTGCCCTTTGTGGTGGAGTGGTTGCCGGTAATTTATTTGAAGATTATCTTGGTACGCCTTGATCGACTTTTCGTTTTAATTTCCCTTCTTCGGCTCATCATGATGGCACTTTCGTTTTCTTTTTGGCCGACATTGTCGGCCAGATGTTAAATAGAAAGCGCCAGTGATGTTAATCCTTAGCTGTCGGTTGCATGACTGGCTTACATTTTCTATATTAGTGGTTGTCTCTTTTTGCACAATTGGTATTGATAAAATATATATATATAAGTTCCTATTGCATGTGGTTAAGATTAAATTATGTTGAACGCTTGGTATATTTTACTTCTTTACCCATCGTTTCCTTTTAAAAAAATTGATTGCTAACGATACCTATGGTATATAGTTGGGATGTTATCGATACGGTAGTTATGTTAGGTGGCGTTTTAAAGTATTGAAAATTTTTGTACCACGTCAGCAATATTGATATATTTTCGCCGGGACTTGAGTATTGTTATGGCTACTTTTAAGCTTTGGCATTTTAATTTGTTAAATCGGGTCACACCTAAATTCTGTCATTCAAATACGTCGATTTAAATGAAGTATTTTAATTCTGCATGTTGTCTTTTAATCATGAAGTCATAAGATAGTTTAACACTGATGTTATTTATAGACACGATGTTATTTATATCGATGCTCACGAATGTTTTATAATCCGAGTTTAGCTCCAAATATATATATTACCTTTAACGTTGTCATGTTAATCAATGATATGATTAAATGTGTGTCATTTTAATTGAGGTTACAATGTCCTTTTAAATATGATGACACTTATAAAATTTGAGTTCATATATTTAGATGTTATAACCCTTAGACATTGCCATGTTTCATCATTGATTATTTATATGTTGTCACTCTAATTGTAATGATGCATTGTTATTCCTTGGGTTACAATTATGATGTTAGACTTGTATGTTTACAATAGGGTAAGGGTGTTGTCAATTAGTGGAAAGGTTACCAATAAATGGTGTGATTAATTCATTATAATGACATTAAATTCCTTTATGAATTTCAACTGGGGGTGAATATTAAGGTCTTTTATTTTATCATCTAGTTATAACCTGTATATTCAATGGTGTTGAATCACTTCATTTCCTTGGTGTTAGAAACAACTCATGTCATCAAATTACTATTTCATTCACTAGTACTTGATCTAGCTACCATAATAATACATCGAAATCAATCTAAATAATACAATCTTCATTCTTCCTTAATTACTCTGTAGAAGTGTAAAACATTTGCAAATGGTCTTTTCTAGATAGTCACACTAATCAAAGAAAACTTGAGGTCGTTGTCTGTTAACCTGAAGAGTAATTTAGGATATAAAAGTAAGGATATGGGTTATTGATGATATCATAATTGGTGTTAGCAAGATGTAAAGGTATTGATTAGGTAATGTTTTCACCATAACACAGAAAGGAATGTCACTGATTGATGGTTCATAAATTTGTAATCATAATATATTGTTTGAATATGTAATTGGTTGTTATGGCCCTATAAATAATTGCAATGTTAGAGTGGATATCATTGGGAAGGTATGCTCTTTGTTTTATTGCAGTGTTATTAGGAATGTAATGATATGGTCATCTCACAGAGAGGCTAGTGTAGACTAATGTTATTGATAAAACATATATGGTGGAATATCCTTGAATTATAACCTAATTACCCAAAACCCGATTATATTGGGGTGGTTGTTCTTTAGATATAGTGATCTTGGGTGTTCGCTGTCAGAGTCAGAGTTGTCACGCGCCTTCCGTAAGGGAGTTAATTGTTCTTCTTATTTTGTTGTACTTGATTGTATTCAATTATTCACTTGGTGTGTTGTGTCGGGTGGAATGTAGACACCTCAATGCTCCCTCGAGCGATTAAGCCGACCGAGACCTTAAATGGTTAAAATCGATGGAAATTTGGGCTTGAGCGTTGATTATGTATCTTGGAAGTACTAACCTTGCGAGGGGGTAGAGACCCGGTGAGTCGGTCATTATTTAAGATCAATTTTGTAGGTTCTCTAAATGTTTAGTTAGTACCTTATGCCTAGAATTAGAGTATATTGTTTGCATTTCCTTATGCATTGTGCCTTCAGTATTCGTGTGTTGAACATCACGGTTGCGTCTTGTTGGTATTTCTAGGAAGTCAAAGTGTGTTGTTACATCTACACCACACACACTAAACACAAAAAAAAAAAAAAAAAAAAAATTGCACATACTTTGGAATGGTTCAATGTAACGAGGAAGGTTATTCTGAAACAACAAATCCCAATCACAGGGTTGGAAGTGTTTCTTCTTAATAAACTTGTCATACCACTTGCTCTTATGGTTTTGAACTAATATTGTTTGTTGGATAGAATATTTACTAATCTCATCCAACTCATTGGTGTAGGGCCCATTGTTTTTGTCCCTCATCTAAGTTTAATCCCAAATTTTATTGGAAATCACGGAAAGGCCCTTACTTGGAATTATATTGGTAGAAGTACTTGTTTTTCCATACACTATCTGTAGAGGTATACTTTAGTGAATTGTTTCTCCGGGTTATGCGATATACAGAAAAAAGCCTATGGAAGCATATCAGCCCAATCCCAATGGTATAATTGAACAATATTGTTTAAGATATATTCCATAACTTTGTTTGTGGACTCTACCTAACCATTAACTTGTGGATGATATGGAGAAGACTTGCGGTGCTTGATCCTATATTTCTCTGTTAATTCTCTCATCAAATTGGAAGTGAATTGGGTGCCTTGGTCTATAACAATTTCATGAGGAACACCAAAGCGGGTAAATATGTCTTCATAAATGAATTCAATAACATATTTTTTGGTAGCCCTAAATGAGTTTTTACTCCTACCCACTTGGTGACATAATTTGTACCAAACCAAATATAATTCTTCTTATGAGACATGGGTGAAATTGGTCCTACAAAGTCAGGGCCCATTTCTTGAAAGGTTATATCATAACTTGGGAATCTGAGATTCGTCAGGTGATGTAGGTCTTCCTATCCTTTGATAGCTATTGCAACTCCTAACATACTTGGAAACATCCTTAAAATACTGACTTCGTAGTAACACAGATGTACCTGCCATTTGTTGTACATTTGTCAAAACACGACAACCACCACAGCGTTACATCTTTGACAACTTCATAGGATTTATGGTATTTCATCTTCTAGGACACATCTATGAATAGTGATGCGGACGATGTACAAAAAAAGTCATGGCCAACCCAAGAGTAGTTATTTTTCTTCTACCCACTTGGTGACATAATTTGTACAAACCAAAATATAATTCTTCTTATGAGACATGGGTGAAATTGGTCCTACAAAGTCAAGGGACCATTTCTCGAAAGGTTCTATCATAACTTGGGAATGCAAGGGAATTTCGTCAGCTGATGTAGGTCTTCCTATCCTTTGATAGCTATTGCAACTCCTGAAATATTTGGCAGCATCCTTAAAAATACTAAGCCAATAGTAACCTGAATGTAACACCTTATTTGTTGTACATTTGTCAAAAACACGACCACCACATGGTCCATCATGACAACTTCATAGGATTTATGGTATTTCATCTTCTCGGACACATCTATGAATAATCAAGTCTGGACCAGTATGAAAAAGGTCATGGCCAACCCAAGAGTAGTTAACACTTTTGCGTGATAATTCTACTCTTTTCATAAGGTGACAAATGGGATGGTAACTTCCTAGTAGCCAAATAATTTTCCATATCTACAAACCATGGGGTATTTACAAAGAGGGAAAAAATATGCTCATCTGTAAAACCATCATCAACGAGAATATCATCACCCTCAAGTTTTATGCATGAAATAAAGTCAGCTACCAAATTCTCCTTTCCAGGTCGGTCAATGACGATGATATTGAACTCTTGAAATAACAGGAGCCACCCAGTCACTCGGCCATTGGTAATTTGTTTATTCATAAGAAACACAATGGAAGAGTGATCTGTATGTACAAATACTTCGTATCCTGTGATTTAATGGAGAAATTTATTGATGGCATGGACCACTGCCAATAATTCCTTTTCGGTAACTGTATATTTTAACTTGGCAGGGGACAAGTTCTTACTCACAAAATAAATGGCATAGGATTGATGGTCTTCTTTATTCCCTAATACACCTCCTATTGTAGTATCGGAGGCATCAATGGATATGTGAAATGGAAGGGCCCAATTGGCCCCCCTAAGAACTGGTGCCACAAATAACTTAGCTTTCAAAGTTTCAAAGGTAGTTTGACACTGAAAAGTCCAAATAAAATCAACATCTTTTATTAACAATCCAAACATGGGTGAAACAATCTTTGTGAAATTTTCAATAAATCATTGATAGTATCCGGCATGTCCAAGAAATCTTCTCACCTCTTTTTGAGTCTTGGGGGGTGGAATTTTGATGATTACCTCAATATTAGCAGGATCAAATTTAATCCCTTTAGATGAAACATGATTTCCTAAGACCACTCCTTCATTCAACAACAATTTACATTTTTCATGACTTAAGGATAGGTTCATTTCCTGACATCTGATAAGGACTTTTTCTAGATTATCTAGGGCTTCCTGGTAAGTATTTCCATATACTGTAAAGTCATCCATGTATAAATCCACACAATCATGAATAATATCAGTAAATATCCCTAGTACTGATCATTGAAATATGGCAGAAGCATTACATAAACCAAATGGTGAGACTCTATAGGCATAGGTGCCCCAAGGACAAGTGAAGGTAGTCCTGTCTTGATCCCTGGGTGCTATGAGAATTTGGTTGTACCCATTATATACATATAGGAAGGAGAAGTATTTATTTCCTAAAAATTTATCCAAGACTTGGTCAATGAAAGGAAGAGGAAAATAATCCTTTAGAGTGGCCTTGTTAATCTCCCGTAAATCGACACAAATTATCCATTTCCCAGTTACTTTATTCAGAATCACTACAAGAACGGATACCCATTTACTGTCATAGATGGGATAAATAAATCCTACATTCAATAACTTTTGTATCTACTCTTTTACTATATCCTTGAGTGTCGGGTCAATCCTTCTCTGGTGTTGCCTAATAGGTGTTACTTATGCCTGGGTATATATGTGATGAATGCACGTCTCAGGGTGTATACCCTTCACATCATTGTATTCTCAGGTGAATGCCCCTAATTGTTCTTTAAGGAAATTTACTAACTGCTTTTGTTGGTCTGCATCTAGTCTAGAATTATATGTAGAAATTTCCCTGGACTAATCTCATAGGGCATGGTATAACATGTGGAAAACTCATATATATCAAAAATAAAAGATGTTGAAGACAAATTTGATGGGCCCAACTATTCCTGAAATTCTTCCCCAAACATGTACTCAAATTGCGAAAACGATTGTGGAAAATCAACACACGTGATAGTATAAATAAACTAGTTTAGCACATTTTTCGTTGTTTGCTCTTGAAGTGCCCAAGAATGATCACCTGGCAAGACAGGTTCTTCCCAAATCTCATTCTCGTATGGACATTAAATCCACCATATATTTTCCATGATAGGTTGATCTGGTGGGTATATGGTGAGCTTATGTATAGAAATTCCATTTGAGATGGTCATTCCACCTTCTCCACAACCAATAAATGCATTGGTTGTGGCCAACCAAGGTCTTCCCAAAATAATGGGATGCCCTTTGGTAGGATCCTTTTAATGAATGACAAGAAAGTCTATTAGGTACTCCCATGAGGCTAATGTAACTATGATATCATCCAATATTCCTTCAGGTATAACCTTTGTCTTTTCTGCTAATTCCAAAATAGTTGGGGTAGGTCTAAGAAGAGGTTTTAACTCTAATTCCTCCAAGGTAGTAAGAGTCATAACATTGATGGATGCCCCTATTTCTATGAGAGTGTTTTCAATGGGAACCTTATTAATGGTTATGGTTAATATAGGGTTCCCTGGGTTCCCATATTTTGCGACCCTAGGCTGCTCTGATATGAACTCAGAAAGTTCTCCTACCAAATGTATTATTGGAGGATCCTTCTACTTCCTTATTGAATTATTAATACACAATTCTTTGACCACCTTACCGTAAATTGGAATATCATTTATGGATTGTAGAAAAGGAATTTTGACACATATATTCTTCAATTCATTCAAAATGTCAAATTCTAGTCGAGTGGTAGGTTTCTCAATCACTAATATTTCTGGATAAGGAGGGGCCTTTGTAATTTGTGAAGATTCATGTTGGGGAAGATTAGGTTCCTGGTATTTAGGAATGATAACATCTTCCCACTTAGTGTCATCCATGGGTTTTTTGGGAGTTTCATCTTCTTCTTCTTCCTGGATGACTACTTAAGGCCTCTGCCTATCCAGAACTTTTCCCGACCTTAGTTGAATCTCTTGCAATGGAATATGAGAAATAACATACGCTGGAAAGTCTTGCATCTCAACATTGTGAAGAGGTTGAGTTGGTTTATTATTGGGTTTGGGCACTGGTTGTGTCGGTAATAATGTTGGTTTTGGGGCGCTTGCATTCTGGTATTGCTACGGTTGTTGTGGAATAGGAGGTAAAGGTGGGGGAACAAAACCTGGCAAAAGTTGTGGGATGTTTGGTGGAAACTAAGGGTAAGGATGAGTGGGCATAGGGACAGGTGGAGATTGAGGGATTCCTTGGGTATTCCCTCCTCTCCATACTTGTAGCCAAGGATGGTGATACTATGTAGACTAGTTTTTCCAACTTGGTTAGTTCCACTGTTGCAGTTATTGATAATAAGGTGGAACTTGAGGTTGTATATATGGGTATGTAGGCTGACTTCTAGGTTTCAATGGCATCCTAGGTGCATAAGAGGGTTCCCTAGGATCCCCACTTTTGTAGATGGCTAACAAACTAGGAACTGATGGGAAATTTTCAGTTGGGTGGTCTTCGGTGCAAAAGCCACAAATTGAAATATTATCTAAGGGGCATTACCTTGAGGAATGATTCCTCCTGCATCTTGGGAAAAATATGCACATTGTTGTATTCTCCTCCTCCTGTTTCTTTTTAATATTTAGGGTATCCAACTAGGAACCTACTGTACGTAAGATCTCTATTTTGAAGTTCTCTGAGAGGCTCCCTGTCTCTACCCTTGTGATACCACCTGAAATAACTTCTTTTGGGCTTCTACTATAAGGATCTTGAACACTCTTCCCCGTTTTGACTCTACTCCTTGAGTAATTCCTGCACATTTCACATATTTCAGCAAATGGTTTATGGGATATGTCACCTGATGCCATCAGGTTAAGTGTCTCTAGGCATTCTTCCGAAATACCTTTAAGGAAAATATCCCTGATTGCATCATCTGGAAGGTCATGGTACTTCGATTTCTATGAGATATAATAAAATTGTTCCATATAATCCTTGACATTCTCGTCCTCTAACTGTTGGATTTTGAAATATCATTACAAGGATCCTTGGACATGTAGTAGTCTTGGTATTTTTTAAGAAATATATATTTCATGCCTTCCCAAGACCTAATATTGGACTCTACCATCCCCGTGAACCATATTGGTGTGGAATCCTTAAGGGTGGCAAGAAAAAGTTTTAGTTTATGGGCATCTTGTAAGTAATTGTAGCTCCTACACAAGATGTCGAACTCAAATAGGAAGGTATCCGGGTCTTCACTACTTTTACTATAAACGTTGGGTAGTGTTAAGAGTGGAATGTTATTCATATTGACATTCTGTGTGATATCCAAAATCGGAAACACAAAGGTGGTTTCGGTTTGGTTTCCAACTTCTTATACCTTCTCATGTATTACATGGTTGTGATCCTCCTAATCATCCATACTGGTTTGGTTTCCAAAGAGAGAGTACCTAAATGGTTTTATCCTTGAAGATAACAAAGTATCCCAAGGTTATTTTGTGGGAAAGGTATCCCTTTGATGGGAAGGTCTCTTGCTTGTTTAGATGTATGGGACTTTACTCGAGCTGGTTGAGACTATTGGTGCCAACGTTTCTATTTCGACTTGGGAAACAATTATATTGGACAAACTACCAAACATAGTATTCACTTGTTCAGGGTCAATGATGTCTAAAAAGTTAGGGTTCCCTGATGGGGGTGAAAAAACAAAGGTTGTGTTGGTTGGTTCTAATGAAGGCCCAAGTGGTCTTGCCTCCTTTCCCACTACTATTGATGCACCAATTTTCTGCTCTATAGTTCTCCTTGTTTTGGTCTCTTCAGAGACTTCTTTGTCTCTTTGGGTTGAGATAACCCCTATTTTACAGTATCGATCTACAGATTTTATGGGTGGAGTGTTCCTTCCTCCAAAAATGTTAGAAGGAACTTTGGTGGAAAGGTTTGGTTTGGATTTAATGTATCTTCCCTTTGGTTCCCTAGGTATTTTCATGAAAGAAAAGAAGAAAAACTACCATTGGGTTTGGGGGAACCTGCTATAACATATGTGCAGGTTCTTACCTCTCTTATTAAATTTCCCCTCCCACCAAACTAATGCTAAGGTTTAGAAATGATCTACTTCCTAACTATTTCCTACCTTAAGACAACTCCCCAACAACGGTGCCAAAAATGATGGGTATTCTATATGCACTAATTCCCTCAATTAAATTGTCAACTCGGGGTAAGTAAACTTAGAATTGTGGCACTGTATGAGCCAAGGTAGAAAAGATAATGGAAGTATTGTTTAACTAAGGGGATGTTCTACCTAAGGATCAATCTACTTAAGAGATGACTCTTTTCATTTTTATCAATTAGCAAATCCTATTAATGAGCTTGAACTATCTACCCTAAGATGCTTCAAACAATGGATTTATGGATTATTTCTAAAAGAGAAAATCATAACCTATTTAAAAAAAATTAATTTATTCAACCTAATAAACAACAACAAGTAAATTACTTTTGATCTTTCTATCTTTAAGAAAATAAACAAGTAGACAACTAATTTATCAAAACAATTTCGACAAGTGAATTCTATTCTTAAAAAGAACTCATAATCATTTCTATTTTGTAAAGGAGAAATATTAACCTACTTAATAAAAAATAAAAGAATCATTATTGTATTCAGATTCTAATAAATCAAATCTATTCCTAATTTGAAATAACATGAAAAAGAAAATTCAAAGTTGATGATTATGTATTCGGTGCCGAATAACATCATGATGGCATCTAAATATTAGTGACACTTCAAAAGGGATTAATTCAATGCTGACTTCTATAGAGAAATAGAAAGTGTGAATCAAGCAATCTAACGAAAGATTTGCCATCATAGAAGCAATACTAAGTATCTTGGGAATCCATGTGATCTCTAAACTTCATGCATAAATCATCAATGATTAAAAACACTCTTATACTAATTCCAACAAATATATAAACTCATGAAATCATGATTAAAAACATTAATTCAAATCCCCTATTCTAAAAGTACAATTTGATTCCATAAATAAGATTTTATAATTTAAATTGAACTAGTCCTATCATTAAAACTCAGATTTCAAAACTAGAATGCTTTTAGAAAACATAACCCCAAAATCTATTTCTATCCTAACATACTAAAGCAAGATTAATGAAAAAAATAGATCTATGAATACTTAACTGAACCAATAATTAAATTTAGCTTTATTACAGCTAATAAAACTTGCAACTATTAATCCATCGAAGCTTGAAAACAATCCTAAATTAAAACTCCATTTACATTAATCCATTGTCTAAGTAATACTTTGTTTTAATTTCCAAAACCAAATTAAGACTTTATTTCATTATCTAAGTTAGTATCTTGTAGGAGAATTAATTGCTAAGAAATAAGAAACACAACATGATAAATGACCAGCTCCTAGAAGCAATCTGCAATTTAAAGAAAGACAAATTAGATAATCAAATTACAATTGGCATGTACAGTAATTGAAACTGAAAAATGCATACAATAAGGAAACAAGTAGAAATTCTAACTAAGAAAACAAAATACATGATATATATATATCTATACAGTCACCCAGACCACTGGTGGGACACCCAATAGGTCGTGGCTACTCTCCAACAACAAAATGCAGGCTTAACTCAACGTGATTCTGTCATTAATTAAAAAATGAAGTCTAGAATGCAAGTTTGCAGAGAAATTTCTGAATTACACAATGAAACTCTTCTTAAAAATTATGTCCGTGGTCTTTCCACTGATAGTGGTATTTATAGGTAAATTACAACTCAAGAGGTTGACCTCCTCTAAAAATGGGAAATTCATTAAATGAGCTTCTAAAAGCTTCAGCTTCTAGAAAATCCATGAGTGACTCAACGATCAACATAACCACCCAATATGAGGTGTAAGGATATTTGTAGATGGAGCCAAAAGGGGGCACAAAACCGAGATCATCGATTCGTCCATCACGGCTCGCCAATGTACCAACCTCCAACTCCAGTGTTGTTCGAGTGCTGGATTGTGTGTCGGATGGAGTGTCGGATCATGTACCGGATGGGGTGTTCGATGAAGTGTCGGATGAGGTACCAAATGGAGGATCAGACTACGATTTTTCCCTGTTACACACAAACCAAGCATCAAATATTCGTAAAATATCTAACTGGACTGAATTGAGATCAAAATCATTGTAAAAACATCAATTACACATACATGATGCGAATCCATGATGAATCGATATAAAAACCTTTGAAACTCCTTCAAAATGGCCAATATGAAGCATAGATTATATAATATTGGTGCAAAAAGGATTCGAACACCGCAATAAAACAGTTAAAATATGAACCCAACACTTGTGTACAGTAGTTTTCCAGTAATGGTGCCCTCCAGAGTCACCTTTATGGAATTCTTTGATGGTATTTTCTACTTCTCCCTCCAACAAACAACTCAACAAGATTCCTCATGGATCCTTCCAATAGAGAGACTGATTTACAATACAAAACTTTGTTGCTTTTAGCTTTAAGAACCTAGCCTTGGTTTTACTCAATTCAGGAGGAGCCTGCAAAGTTCTCAATACATAAATAATATTATCATACCATGGGGAGTCAAGGAATTTTTTAGATACCTGAGGGACCTTTTCTTCTTCTAAGTCTACTGACAAATAAGCAATGAAGTTAATTCCCAAGATCTCACAATTTTTATGTGCCATCAATTTGGCAAGTCCTTTCCCTTTGATCAACTTTGTCAGTTTGATCTCAAGGTAATATTCCAACAACATAGATATCCACTTGCCCCTTTTTCCTTCAGGATCAGGATGAGTTAAAATGTATTTCACAGAACTACTAGTCACATAGGCAGTGGTATGAGAATGCAAGATATAAACTCTAAAATATTTCAAGGCCTTGACTAGTGCATATGCATGATTTTCCATGATATCATACTTTAATGGGGAATCCCTCAATGTCCTGCTATAGTATGCTATACGATTTTAAAAATTTTGTTCATCCCTTTGTAATAAAACACCAGCAATGGTGTGCTCTGAGGCAAAAGAAAACAATATAAAGTCTTTTTCAAAATTAGTATCGGTCGGTACTAGGGCCTTGGTCAATGGAAATTTAATGTCTTCAAAGGATTTTCTAGCTTCAGGGGTCCACTTTATCTCACTTCCTTTTCTTAGCATGTTAGTGATATGATTTATGATTTCAAGCAGGTTAGGGATGAATCTTCTCATAAAGTTTATATTCCCTAGGAAAGATTGCACTTCTTTTTTTCATCTGGGTGTGCCAATTTTCAAGATCCCCTCAACTATGTTGGGATCTATCTTTCTTCCCTCCTTTGAAATAATGTGACCAAGTAACTTCCCTTCTTCCATGCCAAAAATAGACTTTTGGGGGTTCAATGAAATACCAAACTTTCTACACTTTTGAAAAGCCCTCCTTAGATGTTTAAGATGTTCTTCATCAGAAGATGAATACACAGTGATATCATCTAAGTAAATATCAATAAATTTATATTTATCATTAGAAAAATCTATATCCATATCCCTTTTAAATGTTTCTCCTGCATTCATGAGCCCAAAAGGCATCTTGTCATACATGAAGGTTCCCCATCGTGTTGTAAATTCAATCTTTTCTTGATCATCAGGATGTACCATGAGTTGATTGTACCTAGATAAAACATCCAACATTGACATTTTTTGAGAACCTACCACTTTTTGTAGAATGTGATCCATCTTATGTAGTGGATAGTTGTCCTTGAGAGACACCCTATTCATATTTATAAATTCTACACATAGTTTTATCTCTCCACTCTTCTTTCTAACAGAACCATATTTTCCACCCACTTAGAAAACCTCAAAGATACTATGATATTGGATTCAAACAACTTCTTTATCTCTTTCTCAATCAAGGGAAATATCAAAGGATTGATTCTTCTTAATTTCTATTTGAAATGTTTATGATCTTCTTTGATTGGAATCACATGCTTAATCACTTTGGTATCATAAAATTTCAAATCTTCATAACTCCAGAAAAAAATGCCAGGGAATTATTTCATTAAATTGATATATCATTGCTTGACCTCTTGGGTGAGTGTCTTGAACAGCTTAATGATCTTAGGATATTCCTTAGTCCCAGTGTTGCAATCTTCAACATCTCCATCATTTACAGTAATTTTAGGACTCTTGACCACAACATTATTATCAAATAGT
Organism: Picea sitchensis; assembly: GCA_010110895.2. Taxonomy (NCBI): domain Eukaryota; kingdom Viridiplantae; phylum Streptophyta; class Pinopsida; order Pinales; family Pinaceae; genus Picea; species Picea sitchensis. Next base: position 38,431 of record SNQJ01S0057393.1, read on the forward strand.
TTCTCTAATGGGACCAGGCCTTTGGGAATGATGTTACTTTTTATCTACACTATATCCTTACCAACAATCTGATTTTTGAAATAACCATTGTTTTCTAAGACAACCACATCTTCTTCTTCACCACAATATTCTTAATCAACGTTCATTTTTTCAAATTCATCCTCCATATTGAGAAAAATTTATATTTGTTTATCATCTTTGAAAACTTTCTAGTACTTAATATTATTTGGTACTACAAGCATGTGCTTGACCTTAATATCGTATTTTTTTGTTAGGGAAAATGGGAATTTTAAAGACTGAGGCTAAAGTATCCAGGGCATCAGCAATATGATTCTTCCCTTGTGGAATCAATGAAAGATTATATTCTTGAAATTGCCCAAGAAGATCAAGCACTATATTACTATAGGCCCTTAGCCTAGGATTATTTTCTTGGTATATACCCTTTATCTAATTGATAATAAACTCAGAATCCCCATGTACAACAATTCTCTTAGCACCCATCTCCTTCAAAGTCTTCAATCCTAACACTAATGCCTCATATTCATCCATGTTGTTTGTGAAATCAAAAGAAAGTTTATAAGAACACAATTTTGTATTTCCTTTGGGGAAGTTGATCCACACACCAACCCCTATTCCTTCTCTGCTGACAGCTCCATCGAAGCTCATATTCCACATCTGATTTTCTACATTTTTTTTTCTCTGAACTTTCCTCATTTTGTTGATCAGATTGGTCTTTGGAAGCCATATCAATCTCTGGCCCTTCCTCTTCAGAACTCAAATCATTGAAGAAAATAGAGGATCCAATCTCAGTTTCCAATAGAGGATAAATGGGGTGGTTGTTTTCCTAGTCTTTGTTACTGACCATGTATTTGAGAAATACTTCCCTTTACAACCTCCTATCTTGACCAAAAAAAGGGATAGTGGCATATGACATATCCATTTGCAGATTCCCTTTCAACTTTGCAGCCCATGACCTAGATAACAACATGCCAAACATAGGAGGGATATCAACAACCACTACATCCATGGCCATAGTTTTTGCTGGAATTTGAGACAAAGAATCCACCAGATATTTGATCAAGCCCAGGCACTTCACCTTCCTTGAATCAAAGGATAAAATATCTTTGTAAGGCATTGTGATGTCTAGGCCCAATTGGTCCATGACCACCTTGGGAATCAGGTTATGGGATGCTCCTGACTCCAACATAGTATTGTGCAGATTCATATAATGAATCTTCAAACTGACATAGAAAGGGGGGACCTCATCAACATAACTACTCTCCTCTACATGTGAGCCAAACAAGATGGTAAGATGAGCATATTGTATGTTCAAAGTATCATAATTTTCTTCCATCTTGAGCATCTTGATGATCTGATTTCTATATTCACTATTCTTTATCAACTCATTGAATGGTACAAAGATTTTAATTTTGGTTCTCTCACTTTCAAAAATAAAGGAAGATGAGGTTTTCTCTACCTCTTTGATGACTATCTCCTTTATTGTTTCAGGTACTTTCTTTTAGGGTTCTTCATTCTTCCTTCCTTTATCCACAACATATCTTGCAACATAGTCTTTTTTATGATAAATTGAAGAAGGTATGTTATTTTGAGCTTCTTTGGTAGGATTTCCCTTTGGAGGATTTGCAGGCACCTTTTTGTTTTGAAGATTATATTGTTTTTGGAATTGCATGATGGAATTATGCAACATTGTTTGGTAATCGTATTTTTCCATTGACAACCTCTCATCATTACCCTACATGAATATTTAGTTAGCATCCATGAACTGGTCATGTCCTTCTTTAGTTAAAAATACCTTTGTTTCATAATCATCGCAGCAGTGCATGTTGTCTTCAAAATTTTCATCATAATTCTCATTTACATAATTATTTTGAAGATGAGGTCTTATTTGTTGATCAAAATGGTTCCTCTGATCTCATTGCATGATTTGTGGAACCACTCATCTTATTTGGTTTCTCAGTGGAACATCAACATGTTCTCTGGTGTTAGGCTTATTTTCTAAACACATCTTCTCCATCAGGTTCTCCATGGTCTTCATCATCATTTAAAACCTCTCTTATGATGATTGTGAGGTTGAATGATGTGCCTTATCTTGAACCTTATTCATGTCCCTGTAAGAGTTAAATTTTATCTTTCATGAAGCCAATAGATTTACTTCAACTTATATTGCATCACTCATCATATCATATAATGAAGTAGATCTTCTTTCCCTCGACAAAAAATAAAAATCACTCTTAAAGGAATCGACATATCTAAGTTGAGCAGCTCTAGGAGGGCATTTTACTTCAATAGAAATTGAATTATAAACTTTGATAAATCTTGTTGAAAACTCCTCCACTGTTTCATCAGGTCACCTTATCATGTTTTTATATTGGGTTAACAACTAAAGGGGGTTTTTCTTGTCACACCACTTTGAAATAAAAATGGTTTCAAAGGCTTCAAAATTTAGGATACTTGCTGTTGGGAGAGATCTGAACCACTTTCTAACTTCCCCTGCAAGACTTTGTGCAAACAACCTAATTTTTGCATCTTCAAAATCTACTTATTCTAGGTCTATAAAATCATTGAACCAGTCAAAATTTTTTGGGGCTTACACATTGCCTTCAGCATCATACAACTTAATCCTCAGATTATACTCCTGAGGAAAATCATGTAACTGAGAAGGTAGAACAAGAGGGGAAAACCTAGCTAACATGGATGTAGTAAGGACTTGAAGTGGTTGTTGGTTCTGAGTATGAATCAGAAGAGGTTTAGCAGAGGTAGCTAAAATTAAATCTTGGAACCTCTTCTTATCAAATATGATCTCGTTCAAACAAGACTCAGATTTAGTTATGAACAAATTTTGCTCAAGTTTCACATCAAAATAAAGGTCTCCAATGCTTGTCACTCCATATTTGGGAAAGGATAGATATATGTCCAGACACAAAACTGGGCTTATTGGATTTTATTTTCTTTCTTGTACAATATTCTCAGGACCAGACACAGGGATCACTGCTTTTGGGTCTGGGTTTCTCCTGGTATGAATTCTGTTGCGAGCTAGGATTTCTAGCTCAAACTACTTTACGATACTAGTCTCTTTGTAGTGGAGTCGCCGGGATAAATTTAGTCTCATCCAATAAGGTGTTTGATTCATTGTCACCCTCAGGAATCATATATGAATATTTAAGTCGTTCTTTTCCCATGGAAGATTTCACTTTCGATCCCCAGCACTGACACCAGAATGTTAACACTCTGTAAATTTGTTCAAATAATAAAAAAAATGACAAAGGTAACCTACAAACCAACTTTGGAGCTGGGTACTATCCTATTCAACTCAGAGAGGGCTCTCTCGTGTCACTTGGTGTTTCTTTTTAAAATCAATGGCTAGGTTTTGTTGTTTTGGGTATTTTTTTGTAAATTTGTTGGTAAGGAAGGGGAGGGACACTTAGGGCCATGGAATCAAAATTATGAACATGAATGGAAACACTGACTAGACAATAGAACTCTCAAGAGGATAAAGACTAAATGAGGTGATGAATCTGAGTTATAAATTGTAATTTGCAGAGTGTAAGAAGAAAAGATAAAAACATGTAACTGCATCATAGAACTAATGAAATGAATTCAGAATTAGTTAGGAAGAAATTAACACAGTTTAAATTTCTTAAGCCAAGAGCATCACAAGATGAATTATAGGCCTTTCAACTAACCAATTTAAAAAGAAGATGGTGTAAATGAAATCAGAAACATAGGAAATACATGGAAAGAGATAAGACAAAACTCATATCACCACTGTTAGAATATTTTCATGGATACTTCAAAGAATTCAGCATATGTATTCAATTCAGCTTCAGAAAATTACAAATAAAGTCTGAACAACTAGAATCGTGCCCTTGCACTTTCGTCAACATTAATACATTTGGAACCTCTAATACCTA
>SNQJ01S0057393.1:67161-85882 GCA_010110895.2 Picea sitchensis
AAGTACTAAGTTCCCAAAAACCTGAACCCTCTGAAGAGCCGAAGAGTCGAAGTCTCGATAACCCGACGCATCACTTTGGCGATTTTCCTTCAGAAGTTTTAAAGCATAACATTCATAAACTCCCGAACTCCTGAACCCTAGATTTCCGAAGAGAATCTGGACCATTCATTCAGCATGACACGCGGCAGCAGATCGTTCACTTCGGAAATTTTCCTCTGGGAGGTTTTTTATGCTTCACATTTGAAAGTCCCGAAGCCTGGACTTCTGAAGAGAATCTGGACCATTCATTCAACATGACACGCGACAGTAGATCGTTCACTTCGGGGATTTTCCTCTGGGAGGTTTTTCATGCTTCACATTCAAAACTCTCGAAGCCCAAAGTGTCGAAGCATGTGGCACACTCATTTGTCCTGACACGTGGCGCACTCATCAATCATGACATGTGGCATTCATCCAGGTCATCTAGTTGTGACATTCATCCATTTCCATGTGACACGTGTCACCCTTATTTGCATGACACATCAACATCTGTGACATCATATGACATCAGGCCACCACGTCACTTTGGATATTTTCCTCTGGGAGATTCTTCATGTTTCACATTCAAAACACCCGAAGCTAGAAAGTCTAAAGTGAATCTAGACCATTGTTGGCATAGGGGAAAACCCAAGGTTCAACACTTCAACAGTGCACCAACAAAACCCTACCTACCAGCCCTTTTGGCAACACCTGCGAAGCAGATGAAGTCTCACCCAAGGTAGAGGCAGGGGTGGTTGCAGGACTCAAATGTCTGCAACCTAGCTGGGACACAGATCTATGATTATACCACTTAACAAAGCACTTAGCAGTTAACATTCATCAGTAATTAACCCTTATTCACATCGCAAATCCAAACCCTAACTACATAACAACACAGTATTCTGCCAGATCTAACACATCTAATCACTTAGCTCATGGAGAAAGATCAGATCTAGCATTTATTCACATCATTGAAGCACTAAGCTATCATACTAGATTCATCTAAACATTCATTACTTCACTTAAGCTTAAATTATATACACAAGACAATAACCATAATGCACAAAGAAACCATAACACAGGATATACGTGGTTCACCCCAGTGTGGGGCTACATCCACCAACTCTTTTCCTTCTTTATTATCTTCTCTCATTCTTCTACAAGCACAGAGCATCAAAACCCTACTCCGCAAAGGAAAAGATATATGCACGTACCTTGTCAAATCCTCCATCCCCAAGCTAGGTTTAAGCACAAATCCTTCTTAGTGTCTATACACAAGCTTCTTACAATCACTTACACTTAGCTCTGCAAGTTTTTAACACATAGTATGCACAAAGCATCCACAATTGTTCGCACTTATCACATTGGCCTCTTCCTACATCGCCTAGATATATATTTATACATTACAAAATGGGCCCAAATATAGGTAAACCCATGGGCCAACATCTCATACCCATTGCATAAACCCTAATCCCAAAACTGTCCTAAAAAGGGGATGAGATCCCGCGATCTCTGCTTCACCTTCGACTAGTCTGTCGAAGTCCCAAAAGAGGTAAAACATGACCAAGAATCCCCAAAACTTGGTCAAGGGCCAAAAATCCCCCAACACTCACCTGTGACTCATCCCGAGTCACTCTGGTCTGGATAAATCTACCTCAAAATCCTCGAGCTTGGCTCGAGCTGCTTCAACCTGTTGTTGCGCCAAGGCCTCCTTCTCGGCGAACTCTTGAATAACCGCCTCGTTCATAGATCCTTCTAAGCGTTGTTCTACCTAAGTGACTACTTGTTCCAGCTCTGCTCCTCGGTCTTCAATCTCCTCAAAAAGTAGGCAAGTTGCATCATGGACTAGTTGGAGCTTCTGAGTTACTTCCATGACTTTTATTTGTATGGAATGGACGTGTTGTTGCCCCGTGTGTTGTTCTTGGGATCTTTTCATTCGCTCGACCAATGACAAGGTCTTTAATTGTGCTTGTACTATTGTTTCTTGTTTCTTTGCTTCCTGGAGCTGCGACTCCAGTGTTTTCAGTTTAGGGTCCTCGGTAAGGTGCTCATAAGTCTACGCACTATGACTACTTAGTTGTTTACATTCCACGGCTAATGCTTTGATCCTTTCAACTACGCTCTAGGTAGTTGCTTCTCTCTGGTCTCTCACTTCCTGCGGATTTGTTGGTGCTATTTGTAGCTCCAGTTCTTCTATTCTCTATTGAAGCTATTGAATGGCTTCTACAAGATTCGCCACTTGACTCTCCACCTGGTCTTCCTCCATTTTCTCTAAGCCTGTCACAAAGCGAAGTGCTCTGTGGACTGCTTCTTTAACTCCAACCTACTCCATGAGCAGTTGTTCTTTCTCTTATTGGATTTGTGCTCTTTCCTCTTTGAACTTGATTTGGAGGTCATCCTTCTCTTGTTGCGCAACTCGGCATTGCTCTATGATTTATTCTTTTGTTTTCCTCAGGGCCACTGTGGCATGTTCTTTTTCTTCCTATATGTGATGAAGGCGAGCTTCGGTCGCATCAACTATTATGTGGAGTTGGGCAGGCTCATCTCCCAACTATGGTTCCTCTGGTGGCGGGGGTGCAGTGGACACTGTGCAGCTGGAGTGAAGGGTTTGTTGTACTCCTCTCAACTTTGCTTCAATCCTTCCATACATGGTTTCTTGTTTGGCTTCAATTCTCTGTAAAATATCTTCTGAGGCATCTGATACAGTTGTGATAGTGAATTTGAAGTCATTGACTGTGAGTACAGTCTGCAACTTTGGCTTAATCGCTTTGGACTTCTTCCATGATGTAGGTTTCGTTGGGGAAACCTTTCTTTTCTTGGATGTCTTTGCCTCTTCAAGGGGTTTCCTAGGTGGTGTTACTTCAATTTTCTTTGGCTTGTCTTCTTCCCSTTCTTGCTCTTCTTTGTCCACTTCATCGTCTCCTCCTCTGCTAGGTGAATCTGATCCAGTCTCCTCTGATGTGTTGTGTATTTCCTRTACATATTCCTTCTTTTTCTTCCTGCTACTACAGGGTGAATCATACTCTTCGCAAGTAACCACCGGACTTCCAATGAGGTTAGGATCGGACATTGCTTCCTGATCGAATGGTATAAGGAACTCTGTRGGCCATTCCTTAGTGATTTCTTCCAGGTCCTCCTCTGTGAGCTTGTAGTAGGATTGAAGCTCTTCTTTACTTTCGTCTGTGCGCGCAGTAATATAAATAAAATGCCTATATGCGCGGAACTTTATAAGGGGTTTGAACATGTCCAGGGTATTCGGCGTAATGGTTTTTTTCAATGGGTCGCAAATCCTTACTCAATGCAATTCCATCCATTATGGCATGGTCCAATGGCGAACTTTCGAGCCATAACTGCTTTCCTAACCGTTTGGGAGCATCAATGGAATGGTCATATTGCCTCCAATGGTCATATTGCTTCGTCATGGCGAAGTGCCAATCTGTGTTGTACTGATATTCCGACGAAGTTCGAGTTCTGGAAACCTTTCTTCTGCGAAGTATTCTCTGGAACTTCTTGCAATTTTTCTAACTTTGCCCTCTTCTTACTAAGATTTTTGGCCTTCTTTCCTGTGATCTGAATCACTGGTTTTGTCTTTCCATTATCGTTCTTATCTCCTATTTCCATGATAACTTTTCACTATGGAGGGTCTTTCATATGTTTTAAGGGTAATACTTCTTCTCTTTTTGGGGTAGGTGCTCTACTCTCTTATACAGACATGTGTCTCTAGTCTTCGTGTGTCCTTTCAACTTTGACATTCATATCTTTGGTCTTTAGTAGCTTCAAGTGGTTCTCTTGTTCTTCCAATAAGTGTGTTATTCTCCTGGCCATGAAATCTCTTAGTTCTTGATTTTTTTGTTCTAGATCCTCCTCTTCTTCTTTCCTTCGTATCTGATCTTTCTCAATCCATTTTTCTCCTAGCAAGATAGAAAATGGGGCATTGTTCTCAACAAACTTAACGATCTCAAATTCTTCTTTTGTTTAAGTGCCATGAGCACTCATAGATATCTGGGTAAGTCTTCCACATAGGGTTATCATCTTTCCTCTAAATAATCCTATTCCTCCTAATGAAGGAACCATAGCAAGCTTTCCAAAAATTTCCCAAGTTCTTTTTGTCATGATATTCACCTGTGTTTCCTCATCCAGGATACAATCTATGTCGAAGTCTCCTATTCTTGTTTCTATGTATTCTTTCTCTTTTAAAACCTTTGATAAGTTGATATTTTTGTGGTCATTCAAGGTTTCTTTCATATGTAGTAATACAATCTCTGATTCTTTCTGGGGTTCTATCATATCCTTAGTTTCTTGTCCTGTCTCATAGTTTTCTTGTTTCATATTCATCTTTTCAACTTTAGCAATCATTCTAGGACAATCCAAAACTTCATGATCCATAGCTTTACAACAAAGACAACTAGGTCTTCTACCAGGGCATTCCTTAGAAAGATGTCTCGATCTTTTGCAACTGTAACAAAGGGTTAATCATCTCTTTCTCTTAAATGATCCCCAACCTTCCCTGTACTGTACACTGGGATCATAGTAACTAACCTGCAAAAAATTATTTCTAGGATCCTGCATCCATTTTTTAGTCCAAACATTCTTTCTATGAATAGTAATAACATATATTTCATTGTTTCTATCATATCTATTCATATCAAATATTCTTTCTTCTAACTTTTCCCTAGTTTTCAGACTCGGACAAAATTTATCAAACATACCTAGATTCATTCTTTCGAAACAAATATTTTCACTTATCTTACCTTTCTCAGAGCACAAAGCTTCAATATATTACCTCTTTTCTTCATATCGGACTTCTCTTCTCATCACAGAGCTTCGCAAGTCAATACTGCACACTAAAGCATGGATCTACACATAGAGATTTATTTTCTTCAGTTCCCAGCAATCACATTTTCAGGTCCCAGCAACGGAACCATTTGTTGGCACATGGGTAGACCTAGGGTTCAATGCTTCAACAGTGAACCAACAAAACTCCCTAATTACCGTCCCTTTCAGCAACACCTGCAAAGCAGATGAAGTCTCACCCGAGGTAGAGGCAGGGGTGGTTGCAGGACTCAAATGTCTACAACCTAGTTGGGACACAGATCTGTGATTATACCACTTAACAAAGAAATTAGCAGTTAACATTCATCACTAATTAACCCTTATTCACATTGCAGATCCAAACCCTAATTACATAACAACGCAATATTCTACCAGATCTAACACATCTAATCACTTAGCACGTGGAGAAAGATCAGATCTAGCATTTATTCACATCATTTAATAACTAAGCTATCATATTAGATTCATCTAAACCTTTATTACTTCACTTAAGCTTAAATTATATACACAAGACAATAACTAGAATGCACAAAGAAACCATAACACAGGATATATGTCATTCACCCTAGTGTGGGGCTACGTCCACCAACTCTTCTCCTTCTTTATTATCTTCTCTCAATCTTCTACAATCACAGAGCATCAAAACCCTACTCCGCAAAGGACAGGATATCTACACGCACCTTGCCAAATCCTCCCTCCCCGACCTAGGTTTTAGCACAAAGCCTTCTTATTGTCTATACACAAGATTTTTACAATCACTTGCACTTAGCTCTGCAAGTTCTTAACATAGATTATGCACAAAGTATCCATAACTATTCGCACTTAGCACATTGGCCTTTTCCTATATCGCCTAGATATCTATTTATACATTAAAAAATGGGCCCAAACATGGGTAAACCCATGCGTTGACATCCCATACCCTTTACATAAACCCTAATCCCAAAATTAACCTAAAAACGGGTCGAGATCCCACGATCGTTGCTTTGCCTTGCACTCAGCCTTCAACTAGCCTATCGAAGTCCCAAAAGAGGTCAAACATGACCAAGGATCTCCCAAACTTAGTCAAGGGACAACAACCATTGATCCCAAGTAAACGGGAACCGTCGATATTTGCAGTAGGTAAATGTCACCTATATTATAGATCATCATCAGATCAACAACCACGCTTCATTGCGGGAACGTAAACATCTAGAGCATTAATTTTTCTAAGCGGTCCTGCAATTTAAACCATAGTTTTGTTGGAAGAGTACGTGGCATTTTGTGGGCAATTGTGGGCCCAAAGGCAGTGTGGACCCAAACCGCCCTCAATGAATTATGCAATAACATGCTTATATGACACCGTGTCACATCCATGTCACCTCCACTCATCCCACTCACTAATTTTTCCCCTCTCACTGTGAACCATCTGTCTTCCACAGACGTCTATCGCCTCCACCTCCCCTCCACTTCATCTACATACACATCGTTCGCCTTCATACATCATGTTTTCCTATTGGATTCCTACCTCAATGTCTTCATGTCCACGATCATCTCATCATGAAGAAAGAAAGAAGAAGGGTCAATTACAGGTGAGATAGAGTACGACAAAGAGTTAAGTCCATGTCCCGGGCCAATGCAAATTAGTTCCAGAACAGTTCAGCAGGCTCTACTCATGCAACCATGTTATCTCTAGTAGCCCCCAACAGCTCACAAAAATGTCATCATTCAACACAGAGCTCCGCTCTATCACTCTGAGGCCTATTTCCGACCACTCAATTCCTACATCACATGCATCAATTATGTCACAGAGACAGTAATAGTTTTATTTGATTAAGTCCATCATTTTCCTAGATTAGATGTAAGAGTGGTCTTTGTGTGTGATAAGAAACACTCGTGTTGATTAAGTCTAGTTTCTTGGTAGAGTTAATTATTTTGTTTACGAACAGTTCCCTAAATTTAGGTCTTAGTCCCCTAAAGACGGGAGCCTCTGCAACTCTTTTAAATAGTTAGTTTATGGATATTGTAAAGGTCAGATTTTTTGAGGAAAGAATAGAAATACAATAGATGGGTTGGACTCGTTTTATGCATAGATTAAATATCTCTACCTGGTGAACATACTCTTGATGATAGTCTTTCGTTCAACTCTTCATGTGTTTTCATTCTTATCTGGAATACAGTTTTTTATTTGTGCAACGTACATTTCATTTCCTTTTAGCTATTGTATGACTTATTTTTATTGATATGCAACCTGTCAAAAAGCTAATGCTTTGGTGAAGATTTGTTTTCTGCAACTTGTGGGAGTTATTGTGTTTTGATATATGTTTGATGTCTTGAAATGATATTTTAAGTATTGAACTTCTTGCAGCAGATTATTAATTGAGTAGTTTGTTGTTTCTCTCTATTTTCTATTATTTCATTGATCTATCATTAGTGTGTCATCATCCAAGGAGGGACCTCATCCATATTATTCTTCCAACCCAACCTTTCCTTTGTCTTGATAGAATAACCCTCTGACCAACCATCAAAAGATTTAAAAGAAGCAATCATTCTAAACTGATATGTGGCCTAGATTTTCCCTTTAGCAGTCAGGTGCAGAACTTAGGACCAACATCTTCTGGCACCCTTGTCAGGGAACGAAGTAACGAGATATATTTCCTTAGGAGAAATATAATTGATCATATCTTACCTTTGATGGTGAACAAAGATCATACACAGACAGACTGTCATCTTTCACCTGGTGACTTCATTGAATAAAATTTAAAGAATAAATACTGGCACCCCGAAAAGGATTCAACAAATCCAAATATGAAAACAGAAAAGACAAGAAGGTTGATTATAACCCTGAGAATAACACAATAGGCTATGATCTAGAAATACAACTAAGGAAATCCACTATAGCTCAAAGATACGCTTCCCCCCTCAAGGGAAAAGTTGCACACCAAGAGAATACTTCAAACCATCATCACGAGCATCTTGAATTTGCTAGCCCTGAGAATCACAATTCCAAAGGGGCTCACACATATCCTACTCTTGATTCCACTTCATCATCCATTCCTACATCCACTCCTGTATCTCCCATAAATTTGTAGATTCCCATTGCTCAAGCCATGGTCGTTAATAGGATGGATGTCATAATTGTTGCCAGATATGCACCCTTAGTGCTACCTATAGTTTTTCATGCACTCCCAACCACAGAATACATGAAATATCTGCCAAGATATAATGGGGAGGGTGAAATAACTGTTGAAAAACATCTGGTATCCTTTTATAGTTTTCCAGATAACTTTAACATTGATTATTCAGATGTGTGGATGAGGTTGTTTGTACAGAGTTCGGATGGGGAGGTCAGAAAATGGTTCAAGAGTCTTCCTCCAGCCTCCATTTCCGATATTGAGGCATTGGATGAATCTTTCATAAAACAATGGGGAGATAGGAGAGATTATCTATATTACATCACTGAATTTGGGGCTCTAAAGAGAAAAAATGGTGAATCTATTTCAGACTTCACCAAGAGATTCAATAAAATGTATGATAGAAGCCCAAATGAAATCAAACCAACTAAATCATCTTCCAAGATCACTTATTCTAATGCATTTGATGCAGAATCCTCCCTCCTCCTGAGAGAGAGAAGATCAACCACGTTGTTATCCATGCAGGAAGCAACCATTGAAGTTGAATCTAATATTTTGGCATCAGACAGATTAAAGACTAGATATGATAAAGAGAAGAAAAATAGAGAGAGGATGCCCCTGCCTCCTCTAACCCAGCTACATCTGATCCCAAGCTTGAGGAGATGACCAAGACTTTGAAGGATTTGACTTCTAAGACAGCTAAGCTAAAATGGGAATCCAAACAAAACCTTTCAAGGGGCTAGTAATAGAAATCAGAACCAATTCATAAGGCCTAATGATGCTCCTCAAGTAATGCAGAGAGAAGGAGAAATATTGATGATCAAAGGGTAGTGCCCCCTTTTTAAAACAATTAGATTGAGGAGATAGATGCATACAATGATGATGTGGACAATATTGTTGTGCTATTCAATGAGACAGATTATTATACCAGTCACTTAACACAGCAAGAATATGAGGTAGCACAATTGTCAAATCAATTTGATGATAAAATAAGGGAATATGGAGTTATTCAAGTTCAACCCAAGAAGAAATACGATTTGAGGAAAAGAAATGGAGCTTCCAAGTCCACCACCTCTAATCAAGGAAAACAAGCAGAAGCCCCTCCCAAACCAAATCCAAATAAAGGTATGTCATCTAAAACTCAGTCATCTCCACTATCAAAACCTCTTTCCCCTGAAACAAAGGAAGTTGATAAGCCACCAACCTCTTTCATATTGGGACTTGAGCTGAGCAAAATCAAGATTTATGTCCCTTTGTCGGAATTGTTAAAAAATGAACCTTTCAAGAAATCCATCATGAAAGTTTTGCAGCCTACTCCTTCTAGTGTATCTTCTGATGTCATTAGTCTATAGGATGAAAACCTAGCCATTATTGTGGGTCCACACATTGAGTATGGCTCTGATGCTTCTCCTCCTTTCTATATATCTCTTAATGTCCATGATAAGATCCTGCACAACTATCTTATGGACTCAAGATCCTCTCACAATGTCATGCCCAAAGTTGTTATGGAAGAAATAGGTCTAGATATTACCAAGCCTTACCAAGACCTATACTCCTTTAATTCCAAGAAAGTAAAATGTATGGGATTGATAAAGGATATGGTGGTTTCTCTAGCACAATTACCCATGAAGAGTGTAGTGATAGAAATTGTGGTGGTCGACATCCCCCCAAATTTTGGCATGCTATTATATAGAAATTGAGCTAAGAAGGTTAGGGGATCATTGCAAATGGACCTCACATATGCCACCATTCCTGTGTTTGGTGGTGAGCACATGAGGCTATACGGAGAGGTACGGTTAGCCTACATAGTCAGTGATCATCAAAACCCAAGAAATCACCCCATTTATGTTGTTGAGGATGGGATTGGTTTGTTTGTTTTTCATTTAGATGATGATGAACCTGAAATATCAGTCAGCCAACGCAGAGATCATCCAATGAATGGTCAACAAAATGAGGTGTGGAAGATGTATTTCAATGGATCTTCATCAAAAGACGGATCTGGTGCAGGTATTCTCCTCATTTCCCCTTCAAAATAAGTTATAACCCTCTCTTATAAGAAAGAGTTTGATACTACTAACAATATAGATGAATATGAAGCTCTGGTATTGGGATTGAGGGCTGCCAAAGATATGGCCATTGATTGTTTAGCAGTTTTTGGTGATTCTGAGTTGGTCATGAATCAAGTAAGGAATATCTATCAATCTAAGAAACAGAATCTCAAGAAGTACAGGAACGAGGTATGGGACCTTATTGATAATTTATTTCTATCCTTTAACCTCTCTTTCATTCCCAGAGAATAGAATCAGAAAGTTGATTCTCTGGCCTTAGCTACCAGCACATTCAGGCCTCCCATTGGCCCAAATATTAAATATCAGGTGGAAATTAGACATAGAACAGCCATACCAAACAACATAAAGCACTGGCAAGTCTTTAGTGATGATTTAGAGTTGTAGATATTTCTTCATGCCATTGATGAATTCTCCAATATCTCAATTGATCACGAAATTCAAGAAGATGAAAATGAGACATTAGAAGATCAATAATCTTCTCATCTGTTGAAGACAGTGGTTGGTCATGATATTGTGGAGCTGAAAACCAATCACATTCCTAGAGGACTAGTACCATTGGAAATATTGTTCGACAGCAATGATGTTTACAAAGGAACTGTCATGAAGAATCAAGAAGAGGAGGTGACAGAGTGAAATATTGGGACCACTAAGAATCCCAAGATCATCAAGTTTTCCAAATCATTGGCTACATAACAAAAATACAGGTATGTCAGTCTCATTAAAAAGTTTGTTGATACTTTTTCATAGTCCTATGAAGATTTGAAGACATTTTATATTGACATCATCCAGCACAAGATCCCTCTAAAAAGTGGCTCCAAGACATTCAGACAGAAGATTAGACAATTCAATCCCATGTTAATGTCCATAATTGAGAAAGAGATAAAAAAAATGTTGGATGCCAATATTATTGTACCATTAAGGTATTCAAACTGGGTGGCCAACTTAGTACCTGTACGGAAGAAGAGTGGTGAGATACGCTTATGTGTTGATTTCAGAAATCTAAACAAGTTCTCTTTGAAGGACAATTACCCCCTCCCCAATATGGATCATATTTTACAGAGGGTGGTAGGTGCACACAGAAATACCTTGTTGGATGGATACCTTGGTTATAACTGGATAGCAGTTTGTGAGGAAGATAAAGAAAAGACAGCATTAACCACCCCATGGGGAACATTCATGTATGAAAAGATTCCCTTTGGTCTCATGAACGCAGGGACCACTTTTCAGAGGGCCATGGACATAGCTTTTGTGGGCAAGAGATACAAATTTATGGCCATATACCTAAATGAAATTACCATTTTTTCCAATTCTGATGAGGAACATTTGCAGCATTTGGAGCAAGTTTTCAAGAAATGTAGGGGGTATGGGATATCTCTCAATCCTAGGAAGTCTCACTTTGCCATGCCAGAAGTGAATCTCCTGGGCCACATCATATCAGTAGGAGGCATAAAAATTGATCCAAAGAGGTTTTGTTCCATTCAACAAATTGAGATCCCCATAAATAAAAAGGTTGTCCAGTATTTTATTGGTAAGATAAACTTCCTCAGACTCTTTGTGCCGAATTTTGCTGAAATTATGAAGCTTATTACTAACATGTTGAAGAAAGATGTTGTGATAAAATGGTATTTGGAGGAGAAATCATATTTCCAAACAATCAAGCAAGATTTAGTTGAAGCACCTGTATTGGCCAACCCTGACTATACCAAATATTTCTTCATCTTTTCCTTTGCCTTGGATGAAACAATTGTTGTTGTACTACTGCAGAAAAATGAAGAAAGGCATGAGCATCCCATAGAATTTTTTAGAAGATCCCTCTGAGATGTTGAGATCAAGTATGATATATTAGAGAAACAGGCTTATGCATTGGTCAAAGAACTCAAGGCCTTCAGGGTTTATGTGCTACAGTCTAGCATAACAACCTTTGTTCCTAGCAGCAGTGTCAAAGAGATTATGGTCCAATCAGACAGCGAGGGGAAAAGAGGAATATGGATTGTCAAATTTTTGGAGTATGACTTGCACATAAAGCCCACCAAGTGTATCAAGGGGCAAGGACTGGCTAAATTTCTATCAGAATCAAACTGTAAGGTGCTAGATTTGCATCAGATCTTCACCCAATCAAATACACCCATCATACATCCTGGACAAGACAAATTACAGGTATTTGAAAAATATTCCTCTTCACCTTGGTATAAAAACATCATCTATTTTCTACAACATTTTGAATGTCCACCAGATGTGAAGAAGACAAATGCCAGGTCTCTCAAGTTGAAAGCCGTCAAATTCTGCATTTCAAACTAGAACTTGTATTGGAGGGATCCTGATGGCATTGTGTTAAAGTGCCTTGATGGAAATGAAGCCAAAAAAGTCACAGTAGAAATTCACAGAGGAGTGTGTGGAGGGAACCAGCATTGGAAGGCCACAATTATCAAGATCCTGAGGGCGGGATACTACTAGCCCACCCTTTTCTCTGATGTGTTTTCCACTGTTAGAGCCTGCAATGAATGTCAGATTTTTGCAGGGAAGTAGAAGTTACTATCACTACCCCTGAAACCTATCAAAGCCATTAGTTCATTTCAGCAATGGGGGTTAGACTTCATACAAGAAATAAATCCACCCTCTAGTGGACAACACAAGTGGATCCTCACTACCACCAACTACTTCACCAAATGGATTGAGGTTGTGCCCACCAGGAATGCCACTGAAAAGGTAATCATGAATTTCCTGGAAACTAATACTTTTTCCAGATTTGGTTGCCCCATAAGCTTGTAACAGACAATGCCTAAKAATTCAATTCCAAAGCCATGATTGACTTCTGTGGAAGTCACAACATTGCCTTGACACATTCCACACCTTATTACCCTCAAGGAAATGGCCTAGAAGAATCATCAAACAAGACTCTCATCGGGATCATTAAAAATTTGCTGACTAAAAGAAATAAATCTTGGGACTCTAAACTCAAATATGCCTTATGGGATGATAGGATCAGCACTAAGAAGTCTCTGGGAACATCACCATTCCAACTTTTTTATGGCATAGATGTCATTTTTCCTACTCATATTGGTATACTAGTCCTAAAATTCTTGCACGAGGACATTGAGGAACCCAATGACATCCAAAGGAGAATCTTTCATATTATAGAAGTTCAAYAAAGAAGAGAAGCATTAGATCATAGGATAGAAGCATACCAGAATAAGATCAAATCAGCCTTTGATAAGAAAACCAAGAAGGAGATTTTTTAGGAAGGTAACCTGGTTTTGAGGTGGGATGCCAAAAGGGATGACAAGTCCAAGCACGGTAA
This sequence comes from Picea sitchensis, assembly GCA_010110895.2. Lineage (NCBI taxonomy): Eukaryota > Viridiplantae > Streptophyta > Pinopsida > Pinales > Pinaceae > Picea > Picea sitchensis. Next base: position 80,490 of record SNQJ01S0057393.1, read on the forward strand.
ATTTGACAACCTCTGGTTTGGCCCTTTTAAGGTGATTGAATTTCTGGGCAACAACACATTCATCCTGCACAATCTAGATTATATAGAGATATTTGGAGGCCCAGTAAATGGGCGCTTCCTAAAACACTATTTTGTTTAAGGATGGGGGAAGGTCCCTATTGTACCATAGATGCTTCCCTTTATTGTTGCTTTTGATTAGTTATTCATGTGTGAATAAAGACTCCATATCCCATCAAGGCACTGGGGTGTAGTTTCATTTCTTAATTCAATAAAATGCATGGTTGAGGGATAGTAATAGATACGCAAGTCTAACAGACAGAAACGAGGGTAAGTGATGAAAGGTAAGAGAAGTTATATAATATCAAGGCACCAATCTATAGTTCTTAGCATCTCGTAGGCACGAGCTATCCTTAGTTGGAGCCAATGTTGTAACCTAGGTTTGCATCCCCTGCCTCTCCTCTCTTTTTCCTATGCCTTCATCAATATTTCCTTTTTTTGGTTGTTTAAGTCAGTTTCCCACTACTGTATATGGGCCCTTATTTTATTTTTTTAGTCTTCGCGCATTTATTTTTCTGTTTTTCTGGAAGGATAAAATACATGTCATATTTGTTTCGGAATGCTTTTCATATCGTGCACCATTGATTAAGCTCACCGTAGGTCTACCAAGCCTTTTTCTATGCATAGGAAATGTCTGTGCACATGACGCAACAATCCAGAGAAGAAAATTTTGGGCTCAGACCCTGGGAATAGACAGGTTAATTTTCGACGGTGGAGATCCATCAGATCGAATATATCAACGACTCTCATCCATTCGGGTTCCAGAATCGCACGGGTTTTAATATCAAGTTTTAAGTACTAAGTTCTCGAAGACCCAAAGGCTTCGAAGCATCGAAGATTCAAAGTCCGAGAACCCGACACATCACTTCGGCGATTTTCCTTCAGGAGTTTTCGAGCATAACATTCATAAACTCCCGAAGCCCAGATTTTCGAAGAGAATCTAGACCTTTCATTTAGCATGACACGCGGCAGTAGATCGTTCACTTCGAGGATTTTCCTCTGGGAGGTTTTTCATGCTTCACATTTGAAACTCCCAAAGCCCGAACTTTTGAAGAGAATCTGGACCGTTCATTCAGCATGACACACGAAAACATATCGTTCACTTGAAGGATTGTCCTTCGGGAGTTTTTTCATGCTTCACATTCGAAACTCCCAAAGTTTCAAAGCACGTGGTGCACTCATTTTTCCTAACATGTGGTGCACTCATTTTTCCTAACATGTGGTGCACTCATCAGTAATGACACATGGCATTCATCCCAGGTCATCTGGTTGTGACATTCGTCCATTTCCACGTGACACGTGTCACCCTTCTTTCCATGACGCATCAACATCCGTGAAATCATATTAATCAAGCCACCACATCACTTCGGAGATTTTCCTCTGGGATATTCTTCATGTTTCACATTCAAAAAACCCGAAGCCCGAAAGTCCAAAGTGAATCTAGACCATTGATCCCAAGTCAATGAGAATCATCAATCCTTGCAGTAGGTAAATGTCACCTAGATCACATATCATCATCAAATCGACGACCACACTTCATTGCGAGGACGTAAACTGCTCAAGCATTAATTTTCCTAAGCAGTCCCGCAATTTAAACCATGGTTTTGTTGGAAGAGTACATGGTATTTTGTGGGGTATTGTGGGCCCAAATGTGGTGTGGACCCGAAACTCCCTCAACGACTTCCGCAGTCATGTGCTTATATAACACTGCATCACATCCATGTCGCCTCCACTCATCCCACTCACTACTTTCTCCCCTCTCATTGTGCGCCATCTGTCTTCCACACACGTCTATCGCCTCCACCTCCCCTCCACTTCATCTACATCCACGTCGTCTGTCTTCACGCGTCCTATTTTCCTATTGGATGTTTGTCTCCATGTCTTCCTGTCCACGATCATCTCATCATGGAGAAATCAAGAAGAAGGGCTAGTTACAGGCGAGACAGAGTACGACCGAGAGTTAAGTGCCAGTCACGGGCCGACACAGATTAGTTCCAAAACACTTCAGCAGGCTCTGCTCATGCAACCATGTTATCTCCAATAGCCTCCAACATCTCACAGACATGTCATCGTTCAACACAGATCTTCTCTCTGTCACTCTGAGGCCTATTTTCAGCCACTCAGTTCCTCCAGCACATGCATCATTTCTATCACAGAGACAGTAGTAGTTTTATTTGATTAAGTCCATCATTTTCCTAGATTAGATGCAAGAGTGGTCTTTTGTGTGTGATAATAACCACTCTTGTTGATTAAGTCCAGTGTCTTAGTAGAGTTAATTATTTGATTTACGAATAGTTCCCTCAATTTAGGTCTCGGTCCCCTAAAGATGAGAGCCTCTGCAACTGTTTGAAATAGTTAGTGTTTGGATATTGTAAAGGTCGTATTTTTTGAGGAAAAAATAGCAATACAACAGACTCGTTGGACCCGTTTTATGCACGGATTAAATCTCTCTACCTGGTGAACATACTCTTGATGATAGTGTTTTGTTCAACTCTTCATGTGTTTTCATTCTTATATCGAATACATTTTTTTATTTTTGCAACGTACATTTCATTTCCTTTCAGCTATTGTATGACTTATTTTTACTGATATGCCACCTGTCAAACAACTAATTCTTTTGTGAAGATTTTTTTTTCTGCAACCTGTGGGAGTTATTGTGTTTTGATACATGTTTGATGTCTTGAAATGATATTTTAAGTATTGAACTTCTTGCAGTAGATTATTCATTGAGTAGTTTGTTATTTCTCTTTGTTTTCTATTATTTCACTGATCTGTCATTAGTGTGCCATCATCCAAGGAGGGCCCTCATCCATATCGTTATGCCAACCCAACCTTCCCTTTGTCTTGATAGAATAACCCTCTAACCAACCAACAAAAGAGTTGAAAGAAGAAATCATTCTAAATTGATAGGTAGCTAGATTTTCCCCTTAGCAGTTAGGTGCAAACCTTATGACCAACACCATTAACCCAACTATTAAGAGCACTAGTCATTTATTGTTGCATTGGAGAAACAAAATTATTTCCTTGGAAAATGTGATTTTGCAAGTTTTAAGTCTCTTTCTTTGGAGAAGTGCTCCTTGAGCCTTTGGCTCTCTTGCCTCATTGAGGAGTCCCCTTCCAACCACTACAAATTGTTGTTATAATACGCACTAGCCCACAGTCGTTAGGGATGCACTAACCCTAGGTAAATAACCCTAACTAACTTCTAAACTAACCCTAGACTAGGCCTAAATTTATGCCCTAACCCTCTACTAACCTAGGCGCATCCTTTGAACCTTTTACAATTGGTTTGTGTTGGATGATTTTGCTGATATAGGGCTTGGTCTTATACAGCCATAAGGCTGATAACTTGACTTCATAAACCCTAATATAAAAAAACTTATAACTTGTGCTTTAACCATCAAAATTTGCTAAACGTTTGCTAACATATTCTACTTGGTTTAAGGCATTTCTTGGGTGATTTATTTACTAATTTCAGTGGCTGATTTTACTTATATTGTAGCAACTTTTCTACACCATAAGGCTGATAATATCTCTATAGTAAGCTTTTGTTGCAGCCTTGTTTTTTGTGCTAAAGTTGTTGCTTAATCATTGGTGAGTTGAGCTAGCTTCCATTAGCTTTATCTGTTGTTTATTCATAACATACTTGGAACTTATTTTGTAGCCATTGTTATCTTTATTGAGCTCATATATATCATTTATTTTTTTCACAAATTAAGGAAACAAAACTTAAGCTAACATATTACACTATATGCTTGGTTTTCCTTGTGTCTCGGTCAGGTACTCACACTTGGTGGGTCACTCAACTCATTTGGAAACCCTTAAACCCTCCCAAGACTTCATTCCAAGACCTTCATACCATTTTAATTTGACCTCTAGGGACTTCATCTCTATATTCATATTTCTCCATCTCATTCCCCCTATGGTCAACGAGATTCCCACCTTGAGGTGACTACCTCACCTCTAAATTGACAAGGACACCTACCTAAGGTGAAAGTGGCTAGGTGACCTCTTAATTATCACCATTTAGTGGTTGCGTCAGGATTTTCCCAACCTACAACTTGTGTGATAACATTTTGGCACCAGTGTCGGTGAGGATTTTGTGATCCGGGATCTTTTCATCAATGTGACTTATTAAAGAATCATATTAAATGAGCATAAAATTAAATACACCATAAAGAAGGAAATCTCAATGATAAAGAGACATAAGCATCATATATGAACACAAAAACTTGATAATAGAGTTTGTCCCTGGTAGACTATGTCTCTAGGGTCCTACTCTCAAATGGGTAGGCCTTTTTATTAACTCAAGAAAATAATTTGGTAAAATACATAAGTGTTACACCTCAAAATTACTCACTTCAATAGTGTCGCAAGTGTCGTCATTACAAGTGTTGTAAGTGTCGCATCTTGTCTGCAAGTGTCGCATCTTGAATACAAGTGTTGCAAGTGCCATAAACATCATACTACCATCTTGCCCATGTCGTGCCTCTAAACGACATCATAAAGACACTTAAGACACCTCAAAGACTAATTTGGAACAAAAGAAATCATTTTACAGAGAGTACAAACCTTTTGCCACTGAAAGAACTACTAAAAAATGAATTTTGGAGAGGAGTGCTCCCCTACCCACTATCAGGGAATGCTGGTGCTCCCTGAGCCTCTTTGGGGGAGTGTTTGAGCACCCTATGCACCCTTTTGGGGGAGATTTACCCCTTTTTTTAGCAAATTTTGGGTTTGTTGAGGAAAATTAGGGAAGAATCCCTCAATTCCTGAAGGTAGTTGGATTCAAATACATGGTCAAGGCATGATCTTAGGGAAGATCCTCAACTGAAGGAGAGGAATCATCAACTTATCCCAAAGATATCTCAAGTGGTTGGACCTCTCCAAGGTTATATAAGGAGGCCTTCTCATGGTGAAAGGTACATGGAAAAGATTGGATATGTGAAACTTATGATCTTATGAGTGAGATGTCATCAAAGAAATCAGTGGAGATTACTTGAGAAAAGGGGTTGGACAAGGAGAAATGGAAGAATTTGTTGCACCTTCATTCAAAGGATTGTAAGTACTTTTACTTGTTCTCATTAATATAATCAATGTTTGGTTTGTTTCTTTCAAACTTATGCTTGTTCCATATGATTTTGTCTGCAGTAGATGGATCTATGTTTGAGCTAATTTCAATAGAGTAGGAATTCTTTTGTACCTTTGTTTTGTTGGACACACCTACCACACTTAGAGGGGGGGGGTGAATGAGTGTGGGGTTCTTTTTCCCAAAACTTCCCTCTTGCACAAAAACTCATCAATTAGCATTCAACATTTATTCATTACCCATTGTT
>SNQJ01S0057393.1:85892-100806 GCA_010110895.2 Picea sitchensis
CAACTTGTGCATGCAACATTAGCCATTCCTCTTCATGCTCACACTGTGTCGATTTCCTCCACAACTCGAGTGCTCTGTCTGATCATCATCGTGACTCTTCAGCTTCTCTAGTCACTTTTCCACTCGTTCAGCATCACTGTATGTTATGTTGAGATTCCTCGGCCTCTCTGGCAGTTGAGACTCTTTGTCTTCTCTGTGACAATCGAGCTCACCTTCTATGTTCCAGTTACAAGCTTCAATGCTCTTCCATCTGTCAATCGCCTGTATCAATAATCCTCAATCCACTGGAAGATGCCTTGAGACTCTTCATATTCTTTGGTGATCACACTCAGTCCTCTTCGAGTCCTCTGGTAGAGATCATCATTTGTTTTAGCTATTGCACCGAGAAGCACAAAAGTAGCCCTTCGATCTTGTTCAACTTCACCTGAACCGTTGGATTAAGAATAAAGAATCTTGTGCTTGTTTCTCCATTTTGTAATTCGGCATTTTGGGATCCTTGTGGTGAATCTTAGCACCTCTAGCTTCTTCCTCCATCTTCCATCGATGTGCCCAATGGTTGTGACTAGGCGCTTATGCATAAAGTGCTTTCGCGATTTCACATTTCGTGAATCTGGAGATGAGGCATCTCGACTCTCCAAGTCACAATCCCTGAAACCCCGAAATGGAGCTTATCTTAATTGATTCCTTCGCTTCTCGTGACCACTGGCCGTGACCATAGGTTGTGCCAAAAGGCGCTTCATATTTTGCAAGTTTCCACACCATGCTTCATTGACTCCAAGTCAGCAAAATTCCAATTTCTTTCCACTTGTCCTATGATTCGACTGTTTAGATATGATCTTGATTCAACAGCTAAGATCATATCGTGATTTTGCATATCACGATTTCGGCATTCTTGTGGTTATGTTTCTTGCCTCTCCAAGTCACGATTCGCGAAACTCCAAAATGGAGTCGGATCAATGGTCCAAATCACACCTTGATCTGACGGCTATGATTAAATCGTGATTTCACATATCGTTGTTCCTAAGATGGAGGTTCTTGTCACTCTAAGTTGCGATAGGCGAATCTCCGAGATGGAGCTCAGATCAACGGTCCACGTTCTTGGTGATCCGATGGTCCTGATATTTTCATGATTTTGCATCTCGCTATTCCTTAGATGGAGATTCTCATCACTCCAAGTCACGATAGGCGAGACTCCAAGATGGAGCTCATATCAATGGTCCTCGTTCTTGGTGATCTGACGGTCCTGATCTTTTCGTGATCTCGCATCTCGTTGATCCTTATATGGAGATTCTCGTCACTCCAAGTCGCGATAGGCGAGACTCTGAGATGGAGCTCAGATCAACGGTCCTCGTTCTTGGTGATCTGACAGTCCTGATCTTTTCATGATATCGCATCTCGCTGATCCTTAGATGGAGATTCTTGTCACTCCAAGTCGCGATTCGCGAAACTCTGAAATGGAGTCTTTGACTAGCTCTGATCTTTCGCCACACGTCCTCTTGATCCAATGGTCCACGACTGTCCTTTCTGACATGGTCTACCATATTCACCTCCTGGATCTGACGGCCCAGATCACACCTTGATCCAATGGCTAGGATCATTTTTCCATTTTGCATTTCACCACTTCTGTGGTGAAATGTTTCGACGCTTCAACTCCACTTCATGATTTCCCCACTTCGTGATTTCGCCACTTCAGTGGTGAAGTGTTTTGACACTTCAACTCCCAGTATCCAAAATTCTAAAATGGAGTTTACTCTTCCATTATCACTGCGCTACTGATCATGCTGATCTTTTCCATCGTTGTTCTTGCCATCAATGACAAGCTTACTCCCAACTGTAAACCTTCCAACAGAGTGATCTTGCTTCCTTTACCACTCATTAAAGGGTTTGAAAGGGTATCTTTCGAGTGATAATTTATCTCTTTTTTGGCCTCGTGAGACTAACATTACGAAAAAGGACAACTTTGGAGTCGTCTTTAAGTTGTTTTTAGACTCTCTAAATATGAAAAACCACTGTGTTTACCTTCTCTGGACTCGTTAAACAATCATACATTGAAGGGCCCATATGGGATCGAACCCTTACTTATTCCAGTTCGTTAAACAAAGGAAGAGGGACTTACCGAAGGTGAGTCATATCGAGCATGTGTTACCCTCCTTGAGCTTGTTAAATTAAAAAGACTTACTCATCTATCTGGATGGGGGGGAAATTGAAAGAAGCAAGCCGAACAGTTTTTTGAGAACACTACCAGTAGCTCTTACGGTCGCCCTTGAACATGGCACTTTGTCTTTGCACGCATTTTAAATCTGTTGAACCTCTGCACTGAGCAAATCCTCTAAGTTTCTTTTACTCCTTTGGGTCACCTGACGAAACTCACAGCATCCACTGTGTTATCACTCCAAGAAACTCCTTAGGGTTGTAGACTAAGGATGCTTGGTAACTTAAAAATAATGTGTAGGTATGCTTGGAACAATGGGATTACTTCAATAATTAATGTAACAGACAACTCATCATACATTCAAATGAAACAGTGCTTTCAGAAAACAATGATCAGATCAAGTAATTTCAAAGGAGAGGATGAAGAACACTAATTTTGATTGCCAAATACAGCTGGGTGTAGGGCTTAATACAAGATAGAAAGAAAATCCTTCACTTCAAATATATGAGCTTAATAAAGAGATAACAGTCTTTATAAGCTAAGATAAACTGAAATAAAGTACAGAAAAGGAAGCATGGGTATTTCTGATATTGAAGATGAAAGGAGACTACAATTTTATTATACCATAAGAGTCTATACAGTAGCACAAAAATGTATTCTCGGTTTGAACCCTTGTCTCTTATAAAAGCTATGCATTTATAGCCTTTTACAATCAGTTTTTAAGATCCTGAAAACTTGGATCTGTATCTAAAAATAGCAAATCAAATTAACTAAGACAATCGATAACAAAGACTAGTGGCTAGACTAGCATTCGAACTGTCTTCCATATCAATATTTGACATATGTACTTCATTATCTTCTGGAATCTGTTGTGTCATGAAAAAGGTAAAGGCACCTATCTTTGTAGCTGGATTTCTTCAATTACTCATAGTCGAAACTTTAGGAGACCTATTTAGCATGTGGTTTTCAAAATCTCCACGAATCTCTGATGCTGAGTATTTTCTGACTAAGTAGTTAATCCTTTAATGCTCTGGAACCTCTTTAAATCCTTTGAAAATCGCCCTGCTCCATATTTAGCTTTCAAAAATATTTTTGTGCTTTCACTAGATAACTCTCTTTATGATTCGTTGGTTAGCTGGTGAAAGCTCTGCCTTTCACCAGCTAACTGGTCGTAAATTAACCCTTTGCGCTGGTGAAAGCTCTGCCTTGGCCAAAAAGGAACTTTCACCTCCAAAACTGTTGTTTTATCAAAAACTCAGTGTGTCTCTACTTTATCTCCTTGCATATTCATAGCAACCTGGGCTAGCACTTGCAGATCTGGGTGTGACTTTTGTTTATGCTTCAATTTTCTAATCTTCCTCTTAAGACGTTTTGCTAACCACCATAGACTGTTATAATCTTTGGTGATTTTCTTCTTCCTCTTCTTTTCCTTGACACTTTCACGAGCCAAATCTTCAAATGCAGCATTTGTTTTTGCAAAATTATCAAACAAAGTTTTGTATCTCTCTTTAATTACTCTTTCTAAAACCTCATGTTGAGCAATCACTTCTTTAAGTTGCTTGATTTTCTATGATTTCTTTGACCCTTTTCTCTTTGATGTTTCACCTTCATCAGTGGGAGTAAAAGTCTCGCAATCCTGTGAAAATTCCATTTAGTGTTCAGGGATTTTAATGGCTAGGCTTTCATCTTCTTTCTATGGCTCTGTTTCTGAGTCTGTGTATGGTAGATTTAAAATATTTTCTTTCTTTTATGTAGGCTGCTTTGTAGTAGTTTAAAAATCTAACTTTTTCTTTGACCTGTGAGACTTTACGCCAGAAATCCTATCTTCTGGTGGTTCTGGAAGAGTTCTCCTCTTCCTCGAGCTACTCTGAGGAGTTAATTTCCTTTTTCCAACTCTCTTCTACTCATTCATGGGATGAGTTTGGGTTTCAAAGCCCTCCCAAAAAAGAAAATGTTGCCAAGTCCTTCCTCTTTGTCTTAGCTCCTCTAGGATTATCAATTTGATTAGGTCGAAATGACAAAGGGTGTTTTTCATACTTAAAGGTTCAGCCCTAATCTTTTTACAGACTTTAGTTAGGCTTTTATGCAAGAAGAAAGGTAAATTTAGGAGAGTTTTCCCTGTAAAATGGTCTAAGAGCTTGAAATGGTATAGAATCATCTTGGAATACCTGCCTTTTGAGGTTATATAGAGTTGGATGCCCTTGAACAAGTCCTGCCATTCATCCTCCAAAGGAGAAACTGGCATGCTTTTCTTCCATGCAACATTTTTGAATTATTCCTTACGATATGCTCTGAAATTGAGATTCTTGGTTGTTGTCGTTTTGAACCAACTCTAGCCTGATCTAGGTAAGATGGTTGTTGTAGCAATGGTGGCTTCATCAACTATGATTTCTAAAGACCTGACACAGGATTTATTTCCATCGTATTATTTAGCAAACACTTCAGCTATTGTTTGGTGACAGCCATTCTGTAACTTCTCAACATATCCCATGCAACCTGCGTCTGAGAAGTGTTTTTGTACCTCTGGATGCGCTTGTAAAAAGGACAGACTGTCTAATTCTTTCCTTAACAATGAACCACTTTGTTTCCTTTCCATCTGCAACTTGATTCCCAGACAATTTTTCAAACCAAATCACTTTAATTTGTTGTTTGATCCGAGGTTTGGCATTGGTGAAAACTCTCGGCGTTGTCTTTCAAGAATGAAAACATATCATATGCCTGTGGATGATGCGTGTTGGGGATATGAGGTGTCGATTTGATTTCACCAGTCGAGTAGTACCACTCCTTTACCTATGATGATGGATTTGAATTCTCCATCTCCAGCACCATTATCTCATGAAGCATGCATTTCTGAACACGATCTGCTTTGATATCCGATTTAGACGTGCAAACAGAATCTTCATCATTATCTGCTTTCACCATTGCCTTATAATGATTACATGATGTGTTTTGAGCATGTCATCCTTTTATTTTTTGAAAACGTGGAGGGAACACACGTGTTTTTCACTTTCACCAGCTAACGGTCTGCGGGGAAGTACTCCTTAACTGTTGAAAATTGTCGCTTTCACCAGCTAGTCCTCAAACTTGAAACACACGTTAGTTGTTGAAAGCCTTTTCATGAAATTTTAAAGAAAAGACCTTTATGGATCGAGTTATTACTAAGATATGAATTAAAAACCTAATTTTTTCCACTAGAAGAACTTAAAACAAATTGGAGAAAACTACCAATGAAAATGTTATCAATCCCAAAATGAAACCATAGTGACTGATTCATTTTGGGAGCTAACACACTACATCATCAAGTTTTGGTCCATGTCAAGTTTTTGTTGATGTGCCTCAGTGTTCAAGGGAAGTATCTACCTCAAGATTCATCCATCACAAATATCATGTTTCAATGCCCATGTCAGTCCATGTTCATTTGATCTACCAAATTACATCTCTGTGACAATTTTGTGTCGTTGATGGGGGATATATCAAGGCCCTCCTTCGACAAGTCTATTCCTGTCGACTTCAGCATATTATCCAGGAGCTATACTTAGAAACTAATTAGTACCTTGGGACCTGCATGCCTCAATGGTAGGCCTCCTCATGTCCGACAATGGGTTTACATCATTGACCTCTGATTGGATGATTCCATGGATGTTTGACTTCATCTCATGTATTCACATTCATTGGAATGTACTAGAGTACCTTGGGAATCATTGACATCAATGGTGATCTCCCTTGCACTTGTCAATAGTTTACATCATTGACCGGTAATCAAGTGGTTTCTACCATGTTCGACATCAGGACATCTATTCACATGGTTAGATTCGTACTACATAGGGATCAGTAAGAAGACCCTGGGTTGATTTTTCACTCTTATGTATACTTTGCCCAGGTTGCAAAGGAGTTCTTTTGGACTATGACACATATATTGTTACATAGATCCACTTTGTATTGGTCGTGGCTATGTCTTGTCATCTCGTAGATCCACTATGTATTCTTCGTGGATACGATCAGTTCAGTTCATAGGAGTATAGATCCACATTATATCTGCAGTGGCTATACCATTTTTTCAATATAATTATGGGTCCATAGTGTATTTTACAGCGGCCATACCTAAAAAGTCTTTATCACTCAAGCATAGGTATGCCTTCCTTCGGTTTTGAAACATGTCATAATATTTGTTTGATGGTTGTGTGCAACGTTTTTCGGTTTCTCTGCATCTATACCCTTGCTCAAAAAATTCTACAAATTATTTCAGTCATCATCGTCTTCTAACTTCGTACTTTGGGGGGCAATCTGTTACACCTCAAAATTACTCACTTCAATAGTGTTGCAAGTGTCATCATTACAAGTTTTGTAAGTGTCGCATCTTGTCCACAAGTGTCGCATCTTGACTACAAGTGTTGCAAGTGTCATAAACATCATATTGCCATCTTGCTTATGTCATGCCTCTAAAACACATGACAAAGACACTTAAGACACCTCAAAGACTAATTTGGAAGAAGAGAAATCATTTGACAGAGAGTACAAACCTTTTTCCACTGAAAGAACTACTAAAAAATGAATTTTGGAGAGGAACGCTCCCCTACCCACTATCAGGAAGTACTGGCGCTCCCTGAGCCTCTTTGGGGGAGTATTTGAGTGCCCTGTGCACCCTTTTTGGGGAGCGCTACGCCCTTTTTTAGCAAATTTTGGGTTTGTTGAGGCAAATTAGGGAAGAATCCCTCAATTCCTGAAGGTAGTTGGATTCGAATAGATGGTCAAGGCATGATCTTAGGGAATATCCTCAACTGAAGGAGAGGAATCCTCAACTTATCCCAAATATATCTCAAGTGGTTGGACCTCTCCAAGGTTATATAAGGAGGCCTTCTCATGGTGAAAGGTACATGGAAAAGATTGGAGATGTGAAACTTATGATCTTATGAGTAATATGTCATCAAAGCAGTCAATGGAGATTACTTGAGCAAACGGGTTGTACAAGGAGAACTGGAAGAAGTTGTTGCACCTTTATTCAAAGGATTGTAAGTACTTTTACTTGTTCTCATTAATATAATCAATGCTTGGCCTGTTTCTTTCAAACTTATGCTTGTTCCATATGAGTTTGTTTGCAGTAGATGGATCTATGTTTGAGCTAATCTCAGTAGAGAAGGAAGTCTTTTGTACCTTTGTTTGTCTTACAGGACCTATCACGGAACTCAGGATCGAAGCTCAACCAAGACTTTGCAAGGACAAACGTTGCTAATAAGGTACATATATTTCTCCTTCTCTTTCATTTATTAGCTTGATTAGATCTAAAAGGAAGTCAGTGTCCATGTTAAGCACTTTTTTATCTTAGCCTTAGGAGTCTAGAGACCAAGAGGGAATCCACTTGTCTACAAGGGGATTCACCTACAACAATAAGTATACCTCATTCTATAGTTAAGTTGCAGAAGCTTTGCTCAGATCAAAAAATGAACATCACCACTGAATTTGTGGTGTCGAATTAAAAATGACTGTCTCCATGCCTCAATATGAGTCTGACAGTCTTAGGCCCATCAAAAATCTCATATCGATTTGTGTGCCCTACAATATGCATTAATGATTATACTCATGCATCATTTTTCATGCCTGGTACAGCCTGTCATGTGCCCTGCCTCCCCCCATGCACTGGACAATTCCCATTTTTAAATAAAAATGCAGGCAGAGTTAACCAAATGGTCGTTGGCCCAAGTGGTTGGTGAATTATATGTTTGGCATTGTGATTGGGGAGGTCATAGGGTCAAACCTGTAGCCCTCCCATTTTAATACACCATTGGTTATATATATATAGTTTAAACTGTGGGATTCCCCACTAACTTTGGAGATGGCAATAGATATGGCAGTATGTGGTTTCATTCAGACAGATATGGTGGGATACATGTTTAATATGGTGGATTGGGGGTTGGCTCCAGCCAACCTTTCCTTTTTTTGAATATTTGTTTGTTGGGAATCCTTGTACATTTCCCCGCTACCACGTCGCAGCCCATGATTGGGCCACATGGAGGCCATTCATTGGCCCACGTCACCTCTATGCACAGTCACTGCCATGTCACTTATTCCTGGTCATCTTTCCATGTTACATGTCGGGTGGTTTTACGGATGCCACGTGGTTGTATGGACTGCCATGTGACACTTTTCCATTAGTCCATGGATTGACCAAAAAAGGCCAAAAACGAGTGGCACGTGGAAACCTCTGGTGTTGCCATGTCATCATGACACATGTCTCCCTCTAAGTGTGCTACATAACTTCTATGGACGTTGATGGCATCCATACTGATGTTGACGTTAGAAGTATAGATGTTGACTCATCCCTGCTGACTGGCTAGGTTGACCAAAACTTTGACCGTGAATATCTTTTGATCCGTAACTCCGTTTAACGAGTCATTTACGTTGTTGGAAATCTTGTGACGCGCTCTTCGCGATGATGCCAATTTCACTGAGATTTGAGGACTTTGAATTTTTCCCTTTCTTTATCTGTTGAGTCCATTCTGAGCTTCTTGAGGTGCTTCTACACATTCTCAGATATCCTTAGACTTTTCTGGATCCTTTGTGGATCACGCATTTCCACTGAGAGATTTTTGGACCACCAAAATATTTCATCAATAAATATATAAGTGAGGGAAGAGTTCCCTCACCTTGTCCTTTTCAATCCACTTTTCTTTTCTTAGATGTGTGCCCTTTAAGCCCACTCAAATATAATCAACATCACCCCTACATGAATTCCTCTTCCTTCTATCCAGGATGATATCTTCCTTCAACTTGTCCAAGTACTCAGGAGAAAACTCATCAACTGAAGGTATAGAAACTTCCTCACCCTGATCCATGATCATAGGAGGCTTAAAAAGTTTCAAGTTTTCCACATTTACAACTGAGTATATCTACATATAAGGTGGAAGAGATAAGAAAAAATAATTAGTACCGCTTTTCTCCAAAATAGTGAAGGGTCCATATGGGATGGGCTTGAGTTTCTTTCCTTCACCCTTCAACTGCTCCTTTTTTATGTGAAGCCATACTTGGTCTCCAACCTGGAACTGATGATCAACCCTGTGTTTGTCATGTCGAGCTTTATAATATGTTTGAATATTCTCCAGTTGTTCCCTGGCTTCTTGGTGCACTTGTTGGATCCTTTGAATGAACTTGTGGGCCCTATCTTCATTTCTTTCTTCATTGCAATAGACATATTTCCCATACATCAAGTCCAAAGGTACCTTAGGCAAATACCCAAAACATGTCTCGAATGGCGAACATTGAGTGGAAGAATGTAAGGCTCAATTTTAAGCATGTTGTACATACGGTATCTGTTCATCCCATAACTTGGGATGCTTGTTGCAGTAACCTCAAAGAAAAAGTACCATTGTTCGGTTAAAAACCTTTGTATGTCTGTCGGTCTGTGAATGGAAAGTAGTGATCCTCTTCAACTTGATGGTCATCATTATCCACAAGCTTGTTCACAAATCTCCAATAAATCGAGTATCTCGATCTGAGATAATGGATGTGGGTAGCCCAAAGTGAACCCCAACATATTGAAAGAAGAGATTAACATTCTTCTCAGCAGTGATCTGCTTTTTACATGGCATCAAGATACACATCTTGCTAAACCTATCCACTACTACATACAAATAGCCATGACCTATTTTTGACATTGGTAAACCCCCTACAAAATCCATGGAGAGACTCTCCCATGGATGGGATGGAACAGGAAGTGGTGATTATAGCCCCAATTTTCTATTAGTGGGCTTACAAGTAGAACACATCACACACCCCTTTACATATTTAATTACAATTTCTTTCATCTAAGGCCAGTAACAAAATCTTTGCAGATGAACCATAGTTTTTCCTACCCCAAAATTCCCAGATACAAGAGAAATGTGAGCTTCTTGTATTACATGGACTCATTCACTTGTAGGAATACATAGATTTCTAAGATGGTAGAGTAGTTTTCCCTACAGAAAATAGTTCTCTACCTGTGCACCATGGGTTAGCTTTTCAAATACCTCTTTAATATCCTCATCAACAACATATTGTTCTGCATATCTATCATGAGATAAAGAAGCATTATTCAAAATAATAGAAGCAGTAACAGGAGGTCTAGAAAGCATATCAGCTACCTTGTTACTTGTACCCTTTTTGTATTTGATTACCAATGAAACTGTTGAAGAAAACTCGTCCACCTATAATGTCGAGATTGTTGCAGTTTGGTTTGTTGTTGGAGATATTGTAAGGGTTGATGATCTATATGTATGATTGTTTCCTTCCCTAACAAGTAATGCTTCCATTTATTTACACGTTGAACTAATGCATACAACTCTTTAACATATGTAGGATAGTTAAAATCATCTTGGTTAAAAAATTTAGAGTGGTAACAGATAGGATTACGATATTACATCAATACTGCACCCATGGCGTATCAGTTGGCATCTATCTCAATATCGAAAGGTTGTTGAAGATTCGGCGGTGCTAATACTAGTGTGGTACTGATATTTTACTTCAAAGTGTCGAAGGCCTTTTGTTGCTTTCCTCCCCACTGAAAAGTGTTCTTCACACAGGTTAAGGCATGCAAAGGAGTTGCAATAAATGAGTAGTTTGAAATAAATCTCCTCCAGTGTTGGACTGCACCTAAGAAGCTTCGTACTTCGGTTACATTTTTGGGCCCAAACCAATTTACAATTACATCAATTTTGGAAGGATCAGTTTTCAATTGTCCTCCTCCTACAATATGACCTAAGTACACTAATGCAGTCTTGTCAAATTCACATTTGGACAATTTTACATACAAATTTTCCCTTTGCAAAGTATCCAATACTTGTTTTGCATGCCTTACATGTTCATCCCAAGTCCCACTAAATATAAGAATGTCATCTAAATATATAATTACAAAATCATCGAGAAATGGCCTGAATACATCATTCATCACACGCATGTAGGTTGTCAGAGCATTAAAAATCCCAAATGGCATAAATAACCACTCAAACAATCCATGTTTGTTTTTAAAGGTGGTTTTCCATGCATCTTGTTCTGCAACCCTGATCTGATGGTATCCACTGTGCAAATCCAACTTAGTGAAATAAACAACATTCTTTAATTGATCACGTAAATCATCTATACGAGGAAGATGGTATCAATTTTTCACGGTGATTTTGTTTAAGGCTCGATAATCGACACACATTCACCATGTGCCATCCTTATTTCACACCATCATGATCGGAGAACCACAAGGAGTTGAACTAGGTCGGATGACCCCTTGATCCAATAAGTCTTGTACCTGCTTTTTTATCTCTGTCATCTCTACAAATGACATCTTGTACATGCCCACATTAGGAAGAGGAGAATATTTTTGAAGATGTATTTCATGTTGGATTTCCCTCTTAGAAGGTAATTTGTCTGGTTCCTGAAAAATGTCATCATACTTAGAAACAATATCAATTAATTATTTCTTATGAGAAGGATCACATCCTTGGAAGGCGTCAGATGTTCCAACATCCTTTTCCCTTATGACCATGAGTACATATCTCTTATTAGTATTTATGAGTCTTTTCATCTGTACTGCACTAACAAGTGTTGTGTTTACCCTCGTGTTGTGGGCTCTAACAATGTATTCCACTCCCCCTTTAGTAAGGTGATATTTGTTCTCATGACGAAAGAAGACTACCTTTCTATCATAAATATAAGGACTCCCTAGCACTATGCTACATATATCAAGTGATACAACATCCAAATCCACTTCATCAATCAAATTTGAAGAAATAGAAAATATGAACCTACACTGCTTGGTGAAATTAAGTTTTTCTTTATCACATACCCAACCAAAAGGATAAGGCTTTGGATGTGGTTTAGTTTCAAGACCCGTATTTTTGACAAGTGCTTCAGATATCAAGTTTACTTGGGAACCCAGATCAAATAATGTATCTATCTTAGTGTTCTTAGATACAACTCTTATGTGAAATAATTCATTCCTCTTTCTTTCATCATCAAGAGATTCATTATTGTAATTTGAACTAGCATGAAGGGAACCTTTACCTTATACTCTAACCGTTGTGATCTTTTCCTCCTCTCCTGAATCGGAACCAAGATCTTGTTGCATTGTAGCAACGGTCTTTGTCTTCCCCTTTCCACTGAATTGTTTCAGTATTTTCTCTGGATGTAATTTCCAATAGTGTTCATCATCATGACCATTATTCTTGCAATGAGTGCAAGATGGATTTCCTTCTTCTCTCTTTACAATGGTGATACTTTTGTCCTTCCTTTTAAACTTTTTAAACTGCTTATGTAGGAAATTGGAAGGTTTCTTTGTGGGATATTCTTGAACATGCTTTCCCATGTTCTCAAGGTGAGTGGATTTCACACAAACTTCATCAAGACTGGTGGGGTTAAACAGTAGCAAAGTATGACGAATATAACTGTGAAGTGCACCAATATACTTCATTAAAGTTTCATAAGAATCTAAAGGAATGTTTAATGCAAGAGCTTTCTTCCTAAATTATTCTGTGAAACTTTGTGTAGTTTGAGCTTTACTTTGTCTTAAATTTTTCCATTCCATCATTGCTTTATGTAAATAACCCAATGGATAAAATTAATTCCTTATTTCTGATTTAAATTCCGACCATGAGGAAAGAAGATTACCACACTTATTTATGTCCTAAAGTTTGCTCTCCCACCATACGAGAGTAGTGCCTTCCAACCGAAGAGAGGCCAATTGCACTTTAACTTCCTCTTCATCAATATGTTGAACATGGAAATATACTTCAACCTATTGGATTCAATTATCTAGCTTTTCAGGATTAGCATCTCCATTAAACATAGGTAAAGAAAATTTTACATCAATCTTTAATAATGGTTTCTTAAAAGAAGATTTATGGTTAGAGTGATGAGAACGATGAGAATGATTAGAGGAAGAAGAGATACAACTTGATGGTGAATATTGAGGCTCAAGAGGGTCTACGCCAGCCCCTTGATTCACTGAAACATTTTCATTCATTGATGCTTCCTTTTTCTTCCCTTTCTTTGTCATTCTCTTCTCGTAATTCCCATACATTTTCTCGACCAAATCTAACATGCGATAGAATACCATGTGAATTTTTTTCTCCTATTCATCAGGTTTGTCCTCTTCATCCATTTTCTTCCTTTGGGATGCACGGCCAATCTCGTGGTTGAAAGTCTTAAGAGTCCCTTCACCCTATTTATGCATGTCCCTAGTAAACATTCACACTCAACAATTCAATTCAAAGACGAATGCTCTTGTATCAATGAAGCCAGAAGAGGAGGAGAAAGAGAGGGGATACTTTGGGCTTGGAATAAATTGGCAGTTGATCAGAAGAAGTAATTAAGGAGGAGGGAATATCTAACCTACACTAGAATAAATAAAGCTTAAGCACCTCCTTCATAGCCTGATACTCCTCTTCCATCAGTAGAGAAGGTGGCTCCACCACCTCCACCTCTAGTATGTGAGTTTTTTCCTAAGCCAACTCTTATAGACGATATTCAGATAAATATAGATGTTGCAAGCATGTTTGGAAAATTGAATATGACGGTCCCTTTCACAACGATTTGTAAGATCCCTTCTGTAAAAAGGGAAGTTTTGAAAGTCTTATAGGTGTCAACCAAGAAGGAATATACTCCCATCATCTTGAACGTTATATCTTGATCAGCCAAGGGACAAGAACCCTCCTTTCTATATTTCATTAGGCATGAATGGCCTCCGCTATAACAACTACATGTTTGATGCAGGGACCTTAACAAATGTCATGTCATTGAAGGTGATGAAACAACTTGGTTTGAAGACAACCTAACCTTATGGAAATGTATGTGGTATTGATTCACAGAAGGTCGAGTTATTCGAGGTGTGTGAGGATATTGAGGTATTTATGATTGATTTTCCACATATTATCATTCTCATGGACATATTGGTGATCGATGTTCCAGATTCTTGGGGAATGCTCTTTTCTAGGACTTGGTCCTCATCCCTTGGGGGTTTTCTTATAATGAACCTTACACATGCATATATTCACATGGGAGATGTCGCATATGAAATCTTACACAACAGGGAAAAGAATGATACACATGTGATGGATCTGAGGGGCCCTAATTATGTCAGTGAACACTACTATTGATCTAAAAATGAAGAAGACTTGAAAATCTTGAAATTATTGCAAGTAAATGTTATGTGTTAAAAGCAAATGGATCAACTTTGCAACACATAAATTAAGGGATTACTTATGAAAAATACACATAGACAGCAGCATAATCAATGAACATAAGCACATAAACACAGCAATTGATAAAGGAGTTCACCCCTCTCTTGGGCTACATCTCCTGGTCCAGCCTCCAATGGATCATTATTATTAATTGCTCAAAGTGCTCAAAAACATGTCTTACAATGCTCAAACTGACCAACCGACTACTCCAATGGCTTCAGAGCATCCAAAAACCCCTAGTTGGGCTTTTTCGGCACCTCAATCGGTTGAAAAACGAAGAAGTTAGGCCTCCTGGAAGTCCCCCCTTCAAGCTTGTTGTCTCTACATATACAAATTGCACCCTTGTCAAATGAACCTGGCACACATGCAATTTAAAGCGTGCAAACCTAGCACATGTGCACAACCGTAAAACGGTGAAAACTGTCAAACCGTTAACGGAACTAAAACCCCCAACCATCAAGCCGTGGGGCATATGGGTCCATAGGACCACGTGCGTTTTAAAATGGGGCTCCGTCCCATAGAAAATAATAAAGTGACACTTGGCGGGAGTTATTTGGTTACACAA
>SNQJ01S0057394.1:0-21192 GCA_010110895.2 Picea sitchensis
TATATATATATATATATATTAGAATATTACAATGTAAAAGTAATGCCATATTACAATGTAATATGGAATTATCACATTACATTGTAATATGGCATACAATATGGTATACCATATTTCATGTATTTTATTTTATTTTAAACCTACAGTCATCGTCGCAATATCGACGAAATTTCATCGGAATTTATTTTACTTTTTTACCATAACCGTCGCTATAGAGACAAAACTTGATCACACTTTTCCACGAAGTTTTGTCGCATATACAACAAGTCCGTCGTAAATATGGTTTTGAGATATAGCTTTTCATCCCAATTGCAACGAAGTTTCGTCGTAATTGCCACATTTCTTCGTTGCTATTGTGACGAAATTCTGTCATAATTGCGACGATGCATAAGGTTAACCAATATTGAAGGTGGTGACACATGGGTAGCTAATTTCATCGATGTTTCCATGCACACCTGGATCGTGGATATAGTGACGAAATTATTACGATGAAAAAAATCTCGGCTTTTGTGGAAATTGCGACGGATAAGTGTGAAAATATCAACGAACAACCGTCACAAATTTGGTCATATGTACTAGTGATATATACCAAATTTATACATTGTAAATCTGTTAAAGGGATTTGGGACAAACTTCAAAATATTTATGAAGGAGACTCAAAAGTCAAAGCAACAAAGCTTCAAACTTACAAAGGTAAATTCGAACAACTAAAGATGAAGGAAAATGAGAATATTATAGCTTACTTCTTACATAGTGAATGGAATCATAGGATTGGGAGAAGAAATTAAAGAATCTGTAATTGTTCAAAAGGTACTAAGATATCTTCTTATGATATTTGATCATAAGATATGAACACTAGAATAAAGAGCAGATCTATATTCAATAAGCATGGATGAACTACATGGAATTTTCACAGCATATGAAATGAGAACTGAACAGGAAAATCCAGATATAAAAGAAGCATCTTTCAAAGAATACAAAAGGTCAAATAAAAAGGGAAAGCAAAAAAAAAAGAACATAGCAACAACAGTGGCTTCTCAGAATATGATGAAGAAGTGACCAACATTGTCAGAAGATTGAACAAGGGAACCAACGACGGATATAAAGGTAAGCTTCCATTGATTTGTTTTAATTTCTTACAACGACGGATACTAAGGTAAGATTACTTCTTACATAGTGAATGCAATCATAGGATTGGGAGAAGAAATTAAAGAATCTGTAATTTTTCAAAAGGTAATAAGATATCTTCTTATGAGATTTGATCATATGATATCAACACTAGAATAAAGAGCAGCTCTATATTCAATAAGCATGGACGAACTACATGGAATTTTCACAGCATATGAAATGAGAACTGAACAGGAAAATCCAGATATAAAAGAAACATCTTTCAAAGAATCCAAAAGGTAAAAGAAAAAGGGAAAGAAAAAAGAAAAAGAACATAGCAACAAGTGACTTCTCAGAATATGATGAAGAAGTGACCAACTTGTCAGAAGATTGAACAAGGGAACCAACGATGGATATAAAGGTAAGATTCCATTGATTTGTTTTAATTGTGATGGTATTGGTCCTTTTGCTAACAAATTTCCTCATAAGAAAAATAAGAGGAATGATGAAGATTACTCAAATAGAAAACAAACATATAAAGGCAAAAGAACCAAAAAGAAAGATTTCAAGAAAATTTTATGCACTAAAAAAGACATCTCCTCATCAAATGAAGATGAAGTCAGTAAAAGTGAGACAGAAAGAGTTCTATTAATGGAAATAGAAGACTATGATAAAGAATACACTGAAGAAGAATATGAAGAGGCAGAAGTTGACTACCGAGAAGAATTGTTGAGTGCCATAGAGGTTATAAAAAGAGAAAAGAAGAAAAACAAGAAGCTACAAGAAGAACTAGACAAGAAAGAAGACACCCATGAACTAGAACAAATGATCACGAAATTGAAGGTTCAAATAGAAGAAGATAAAATAATTGAAGAAGCACTCAAAGAACAGTTAGAAGAAAGAGACAGGATCATTGTAAATTTGGAAGCATAGATTGTCACATTGATAAAGGATCTTAAAAAGAAAAATATGTAGAACAACTCAAAGTTTTGGATGACATTATCAACAGTCAAAATCCTCATCGTGACAAGTCTGAACTTGGATACAATCAGATAGAAAAGAGATCAATATAAAAAATGACAGAACAAGAAACCTATCCAAAAATCTATGCAAAAACAATCAAAGGGGATAGGAAGACCTACAAGGAAGATCACAGGGACACTTCTCCACTGAGAAGATTTAGAATTTAGAATCAAAGACCGACAGAAACAAACAGGTGTCAAGAAGAAGAAGGATTGATAAGAGTAACTTCTTTCAAAATATATTCAACTTCCATGTATCAAACTATCTTTTTGGATTTATGTTATGCATGAAATAACTTTGGACATAAATTTGTAAATTGCAGAGCTAATAGAAGGAACATAAACAAATTTGAAAGTCATACACAAAGTGGTTATCTAAGAATGCCTAGTGAGACACAGAGAAGAAGCTACAACATATTTGAATCATTAGGCATTGAAATGGAATGCTACAAGTGAAACAACTTTGGACACATGGCCAAAGAGTGTAGAATGACAGTTCCTCCTAGAGAAACACAACAAAACAACAACAGTCACATACAGGAACCTCATAAGAGAACATGGATAAGAAAGCAGAATCAATATAGCAATGAAGAATTCACACTCTCTCTACAAGCTAAGCATAATAAACGTGGTTGGTATGTTGATAGTGGTTGTTCAAAACACATGACAGGTGATAAAGACATGTTTCTTACATTAATAAAGGAAAGAGATGGATCAGTCTTTTTTGGAAATGGTGATTCAACTAAACTCATTGGAACAGGCACAATCACAATTGGAAACAAGAATACCAAGGAAGAAAATGTTCGACTAGTAGAAGATATGAAACATAATATTATAAGTGTAAGTTAAATGTGTGACCAAGGTCATAAAATTACTTTCGATTCACATAAGTGTGAGATAAGAAAAGAAGGTTCAAAAAAATTGATTGCAACAACTACAATAACTTCAAGCAACATATATGTATTAAGTGAAATTGGAAATGAAAAGTGTTGTCTAGGAAAGGAAGATGAAGGTTGGATATGGCACAAAAGAATGGGTCACATAAACTTTGATAACCTTTTCAAAGTCAGCAAAAAGGAAGTAGCTAGAGAAATGCCCCAAATCAAGAAACCAACTAACACTTTATGCAAGCATTGTCAACAAGGAAATCAAACAAAGACCAGGTTCAAATCAAAGGAATATTCAATAACAAGACCACTGTAAATTGTGCATACTGATCTAGTTGGAACAACTACAACAAAGGGTTTAAAAGGTGAGAAATACTTTATGTTATTAGTTGATGATTGTACAAGAATGGCTGCAATTTGTTTTCTCAGGAATAAGTCAGAAGCTTTTGAAAACTTCAAGGTCTACAAGGAAATGGTTGAAAATGAAATGGATTCAAAAATCAAATGTTTGAGATCTGATAATGGAGGAGAGTTCACTTCAAAGTAATTTATGGACTTCTGCAGCAAGCATGGAATAAAAATACAATTCTTAGTTGCTAGGACACCTCAATAGAATGGAGTTGTTGAAAGAAAGAACAGGATAATACATGAAATGGATTGAACAATGTTAATGGATTCCAAATTGACAGATATTTTTTGGACACATGCATTGCATACAATAGTTCACATTCAAAACAAATTAATTCTCAGAAACAACAATGAAAAAACTCCCTACGAGCTATGAAAAGGAAGACCAACAAATGTGAAGCACTTCAGAGTATTTGGATGCAAATGCTACATCGAAAGAGAAGATGGTTGAATGAGAAAGTTTGACTCTCATGTGGACAAAGGAGTACTTGTTGGTTACTCAAGTACAAGGAAAGCATACAAGTGTTACAATCTGAGGATGAACAAAGTTGTGGAAAACATCAACGTAAAAATTGATGAAACAGGTGGACAGGAATAAAAGAAAGAAAAAAATGAATCAGTGGAACAACTTTACGAAGAAAAAACAAAAGATGAAGAAGAAGTAGAAGGGGAAGATGAAGAAGATCAGACAAAATTAGAATAGCAAGTTCAGCAAGTGCCTCCAAAGACACCTATCAAACAAGTACAGAAGAACCATCCTTTAGATCAGATTATCGAAAACAAGGATGCAGGAGTTGAGACTAGAAGAAGAATCCATTCACTAGAACAAATGCACCTAGCACTCTTATCTACGATTGAACCAAATAGTTTTGAAGAGGCCAGGAAGGATGAATTCTGGAATAAGGCCATGAATGAAGAATTGGATCAAATAGAGAAGAATGACACTTGGGAATTGGTTCCAAGACCAAGGAATAAGAATGTGATTGGCACAAAGTGGGTTTTCAGAAATAAATTGAATGAAGATGGACATGTTACAAGGAACAAAGCTAGATTGGTATGTAAAGGATATGCACAGGTTGAAGGAATCGACTTTGAAGAGACCTTTGCCCCAAATTCCAGAATGGAAGCAATCTGATTGCTCTTATCTTATGCTTGCTCCAAGAATATTAAATTGTATTAGATGGACATGAAATCATCTTTTCTGAACCGAGAACTTGAAGAATAAGTCTACATTGAACAAATACAAGGATTTCATTTTTCAAAGAATGCAGATTATGTGTGTAAATTGAAGAAGGCCATGTATGGTCTAAAATAGTCTCCTAGAGCATGGTACTCTAGAGTGATTAAATATCTACAATAGGGAGGGTTCAGAAAAGGAAGTGCAGACATCAACCTTTACATCAAGGTAACTCAAGATAGTATTTTATTAATTGAAGTTTATGTTGATGATATTATTTTTGGAAGTAATGATAACAGGTTAAGCCAGGAATTTGCAAAGTATATGCGGAATGCATTTGAAATTTCATTACTCGGAGAACTGTCCTTATTTCTGGGTCTTTAGATATGTCAAAGAAACAAAGGAATTTTTATTTCTCAAACTAAGTATATCAGAGAAATGCTAAAGATGTTCGGAATGGAAGATTGCAAACTAGTTACTACTCCTATGAAAACCAATTGCAAGTTGAGCAAAGATGATGATTCAAAGTCTACAGACCAAAGGAAATACAGGTCAATGATTGATATCTTACTATATGTGACAATATCTAGACCATATGTAATGTAGGTAGTTGGACAAGTGGCACGATTTCAAGCAGCACCAAATGAATCACATGTCTTAGCAATGAAGAGGATTTTTAGATATCTCAAACGAAAAGAAGAGTTTGGATTATGGTATCCAAAAGGAAAGGATATATCACTTATTACCTACACAGGTGCAGATTGGGAAGGTAGCATTGATGAATGATGAAGCACCAGTGGAGCATCGTTCTACTTGGGTGAGGGTTTAGTATCTTGGCTAAGCAAGAAACAATCATCAATATCTTTATCTACAACCGAAGTAGAGTATATTGTAGTGGCAGGATGTTGTACACAGGTTCTATGGATGAAATAAACTCTGATAGATATACAAGTTGAGTAGGATGAACCCATTTCAATCTATTGTGATAATACAAGCGCCATCAGTATCTCAAAGAACCCGGTGATGCACTCCAAGATGAAGCACATTCCAATCAAGTATCACTTTCTACGGGAACAGGTTGCAGAGAAGAACATCAGAGTTGAATATGTGGGCAAAAAAGAACAAGTGGTAGACACCTTTACAAAACCACTTCCAAGGGAAGCCTCTGAATATCTTTTCCAGAGACTCAGAGTAATTTCTACTCCAAAATGAATTCTTTTGAATGTTTATCTTATATGTCTTAGATTTACACGAGGAAGCACCATAAAGAGGACAGTTTAGGTTCAGAGATCAGTTTCAGGAAGATTTCAGTCACAGGGAGTATCCCCAATGGAAAGATACCTTTAACGTTGATGACAAAGGGAGAGATATTTATCAAATGCAGGATAGAGAGTTAAATTATTGGAGAAAGAGAACAGAGGCATGGTTCCAGGGGGAGCGATGGTCACAGGGGGAGCATGAGTGATATGAATTCAATACTGCATTAGATTTTTTCGATTAATGCCAAAGGGGGAGATTGTTGATTAATTGGGTTGGTTATAATTGATGTCAACCTTTGAAGAAAGTCTAGTAGCAAATTCCGATAGAAAAAATGTATGGGTAATGGACCCAGGTTTGTTTGATGTATAATGGTATGAATTTTAATATATTTGCAGGTAATACTATTCTAGATGGATAGTACATGCCATGTCATTTCCAGTGGTATGTGGAACGTCACATAACTCCTCACGGTTAGAGAGTTATGGCCATGTGAAGTTGGAGAACACTCATGAGTTATCTAAAAGCCCCTAAAAGGTCAAAGTAGTCAAAGTGGTTGCAAAGAAAAAATTATTTAAATAATAAAGTGGTTGCAATAAGAAGTGGTGAGTTTACTATTTATGGATAAGTCAAAGAGGTTGCAAAAGAAATTATTTAAATAATAAAGTTAGTGGAGAACTTACTATTTGTGGAAAGTGGTTAAGTTAAGTGGACAAGTGGTTAGAAGTCGATTAGCCCTAAAATAAGGAAAGTGGGTTAAGTTTGTTAGAAGGTAACCCCTTGAGGAAGCTACATGGAAGTATAAATAAGAGGCAAGGGTCTCTCATTTGATTATTATTTAGCACATTGAATATCTATTATTGTGTAAGGCTTATTGCAGGTACTCATTGATATATTTTGAGTTGCGAAAGTCTAAGGTAGCATGAAGGATTGACGATGAAAGTTTCAAAATTACAGAGAATACTAAAAACCCTAAGTTCTGAGGTGTACGTGGGCTAACAGTACAACAAAGGGCGTGCATACATGAGCTACTAGTATAACAGATCACATCCGCACGCTGGCTGTCAGTATAACATGACGCGTACGTGAGGGCAAAGCCATGGAAATTTGAGGAGATGAAGAAGCCAAGGTTCTAGCTCTGAGAACAAGCTCCTAGGAAGGTCTGTAGTGATCAGATACACCAGATCTATCCATTCATTCAAAAGGTATGTCTTATTTCTATGAGTAGTTGGATTTTGATGTATGCATGAGAAATGGTTATGGAGATTTGAGGATTCTCCCTAGAGAGAATAGTGGCTACATGGGATTTTTGTATAAATCAAATCTACAAAAATATAGTGTTGGTATAAGCAATATTTATCATTGTTAGAGTTGAGGCACATCTTGTATTTCTTGGCATATGGTTAAGGGTTCTTGTGATACATGAAGTAGCTGAAGTATTGAAAGGTTGAATATCAAAACGAGTTTTATGTCTAGTTCATGTGAGGGTTATTATATTGGTTCATGATTAGGGATGATTTTAAGGATGATTTTTTTTTTTTAAATGTAGAAACCTTGGCGAACTTACTAATCCTTCATATGCCAACTATAAATGATTGGCGATATTTTTGTAAAAATATTCAAATTTCTAAGGATTTTATATAGTTTTTATAAAATTTTGACAATTTTTAAGGTAAAATAATTTTATCCTATAGAATCTAGGTGAATCATTTTTAAAATAGCGAATCTCGTTATTGGAAAAACCATGTAAAATTAGCCCATGAGCGAAATTTAGCCCCTAAAATAATCCCTTCCCTGTTCATGATAACAAACACTTATTTGGTACATGACTAGAGAGAGATATAGATTCTTTGGGTAAAGGTTATGTATGAGGATGCATGCACATGGTATAGTTACAGTCTGGATATAGTGACAAGTTGTAGATCTATGTGAAAGAGGTTGTAGAGGGTCATAAGTTTTTAAAATAAATAAAACCCTAGTTCCAGATAGCATATGCAGTCTGCATAATAGATAGGTCGTGTACATACGCAGGATGTTATATAGATAGGGCACGTACATACATGTGTTGTATAACTACATGTCGCCTACCTGTTGTATTTGTTTGATACATGCTCAGTTCAGGTACAGGTTGATTACAGGGCAGTAGTATAGGTTGGCTACAGGTCATTGGTACAGGTTCGTACAATTTTACAGTGGTATATCTCACAATGATAGTGTGACAATGGTTCCATCATTCTACTTCTACATCAGGGCGGTTATACGGGGCAAGGATAGGTGGTTGTAGCCGGAGAACATAGGGGGTTGTAGCCAGAAAATTGGGGAGTTGGAGCTTCCCTCGGGTTGTATCCTAAGAAACTGGGGGGTTGGAGCCTCCTTCTAGTTGCAGCTAGAAAACAAAGGAAGTGTGTGCTTCCAGTGAATGTAATTATTAAATACAAATAAGAAAAAACATTATGTGTTTCTCTCCCGCTTTGGGTTTCCACGTAAAAACATTGGTGTATTTGTATGTGTATGATTTCTCATGCGTTCATTGTTTATTTACTTTGCAACTATTGGATGATAATGCTACATTGTTCATAAAAAAATATAAAACTTTCATATTATGATTAAAAATGATTAGATTTCTCTATTAGCAATTCACCCCCCCTCTCAGTAATCCAACACTTATTTAGTTAGAACTTTCATTTATTTGTATGTGATTGTGCTTTATCTTTTGGTCATTGGATTAGTGCTCATCTAGATTTTACAATTATTTTTCTTTTTTAATGGAAATTGAAGTGACTTTAGTAAATAAAACTTTTTATTAAAGTAAAACTTGCATGGTTCATGTTCTTATGATATATATATATATATATATATATATATATCTCAATGAATTAACATTGATTATGTTAGAGATCAACCTGATCCAACAGACAGGGCCTTTTTCCATATCAAGTAGGTCATCCTAGCACCAAGTCTTCACCCATGACATGAGAGTAATGCAGTAACAATTTTAAAATATATTCTTGTTTCCTTTTGAATTATTGAGACTACTTTTAATTCATATTTTCCTTCCCTTATAATGCACGAAAATGGATTTAATTATGCTTTTAATGACAATGTGGTTAGCGACCCTTATTTACAAGGAAATCTACATATTTTCTAGGTTTAACCTTTTGAATGACATGATAAATACAAGATTTAAAATGTAAGGTGATCGATTGTTTTGCAAGAATATAGTAAGGGCAACCAGGAAGTCATTGCCCTTGATACCCGAGATGCTATACAACATCTACCTAATTGACAGTAAATACATCAAGATGTACTTGATTTAGATCTGCATGACTGCAATGTTTGTTTCATTTTTAAATGTTCTTCTCATTGTCAACTCATCATTGGTTACAAATTAAAATACCTTAAATGAATCTATTGATAGTCTTTGGTTGATATACCAAATTGGCAATAAATACTTCAAGATGCATGACTGCTAGGTTTGTTTCATTTTTAAATGTTCTTCTCATTTTCAACCCATCATTGGTTACAAATTACAATACCTTAAATGAATCTATTGATAGTCTTTGGTTGATATACCAGGAATAGTTAGTTTTCCAAAGTAACTACTTATATGTGGGGACATTTCTTTAATTTCTAATGGTGTTCCTAAAGCATAGTTAAGACTACCATTAAGACTACCATCAGGTGAGCTGCTTACTGATAAGAGGAAATAGTTGATGATTGTTAAAAGAATTCTAAAGCTTAGGTATATATAATTGGTGAAAACTATACATTTTCATACTGCCATATTGTTTGTAGTTGACAAATTTCATACTGGTATATTGTTTGTAATTGACAAACCATTAGTAGTGGATGGTATATTGAGGCCACATGCCTGGTCAATAGCATATGATCATCTTAACCTGTGAGAACTTGTAATGTAATCTCCAATTGCATATATTGACTTTAAAAAGGGTGATTAATGATAGTGAAGCCAATCACTCTTCCCTTTATTCTTTATTCGGGGTTCTCTTTCCCACTTTGGGGTATGATGGTTTAATTATATATAAATTTAAAATTATAAAAAAAAAAAAAAATTATTTATTTTATAAGAAAATTTATTTATAAAAATATTATTTAATTATAAAAAATAATAAATTCAACCATTTAGAAAATGTTAAAGTACTTTAACAATACAACCTAAATTCTACAAGGTGTATATTCATTTCTCAGCCCTCACAAAATAATATCGGAGATACATTATCATGCGTACATTTTCCACACAAGTCTATGAATACATTCCATTTTTGAGCCAAGTGGTCAGGAATTAATGGCTAGCAAGAAGTATGGACTGTTACTACAATAAAATCTAATCTGTTATCTACATTGAACAAGATCTTTCCATGGAATATGGTGGAGGGTTTTGAGGTGCATATAAAGAATTGAAAGGCAATGGAGGATTGCTCACATCTTCTCCATTTCCTTCTAACATTTGAACAACTCTGTTCATAGAAGGACGATCTCTCGAGTTGTATTGAATGCACCACAATCCAACTTTAGTCAGTCTCCTCGCCATCTCTTCATCTTCCCCTTGAATTTATCCTTCTCTTCCTCCTCTCAATCTCATCCCCAACTCCCTAGTCTCAAGCATCTTGAAAGTCCACTCAGGAAAATAAAACTGGCTTGAACGACTCACCTTCCAATCAATGTTCTTTCTTCCCCCAACAATCTCCAGACATATGATTTATATGTAACAGGACCAACATTTTTTTCACACAACTCTGGCACAACATATCCTGGCGTTCCTCTCCCGACCGTCATTGATATATGGTCCTGTCATAATAAGAAAGAATGAACAGAGTGTTTTCCTCCAATTCCCTTACTACTATAGAAGCTTAGTTCTCGTAGTCCCAATAGATACCTCGGGTGATACTTCATATGTGAAAGAAGGTAATGCTTAAAGGACTGGTGTCTAGTGGGGTTTGTTGGTCATAGATATACCAAACCTCGGGTCTTACACCCCGTGCACAACGCCAACAGGGACAAGGACCTAACATAGGGTTGCTCCTGGCATGTTCTTGGTCTTGTGCGGGCCTTCGATCCACCCCCTGAAATTCACCAATGTCAAAGTAGTTGATATGCTTACCCAAAATAAACCCATCCCATATTTTTCTCATAAAATATAAGGGAATTTCCCTGTTATTGCAGGGAGGTTTATCAAAAACCATATACCACCTATCCATCTATTTTTGACTAATTTGGGGATGGATGCACCAATCAATGGAGATGTGTTTCTTGGTTAATAGTAGTTCTTGTCCTTTTTAGGATCCCTAAATATAGACAATATTTGTTGTTTTTAAATGCCCAGTTCTTTGACTTGGTTTCTATCCAAACCAGTGCTATAGTACTCATACATTCTTACCCTATAATCAGAAATAGAGGTCAATTTCCCTTGGGAACTTTCAATGGACTTCACAATGATGTCCAAAGAAGTGTCCAAGGATACTTTGCTAGGCTCTCTAGTGTCCCTTAATTGTTCCTCAAGGGTTCTTAATATAATCAACCCCTCATCAATTTGAGTGTTTACATTGGGTGGTTGTAGTGGGTTGGGGTTTTGATCTTCTTGGTTTTCTTCTAAGTGGTTTACATTGTCTTGGGGTTCCATTAAATTATATATGCTTCAATTTAAAATCCATGATATGTAAATTAGGTCGGTTTTTTAATTAAAATACAAAATTACAATATTTTTTAATTTAGATTCTTGGGAGAAAAAGACTAAATTGGGTTAAAATTAAGATCAATCAAACATACTTGGACACGGTGGAAAAATCCTCCCTCCGTTGCTCCTCTCTAGCTCCTCTCTCTTTGCTCAATTAGAGTCAAAACATGTGTGTGTTTTGTGCACAATGAGCACAAATCGCACTCATGTCCCTTTTAAAAAGTTTAACAGAAGGAACGTGTGCACGTTCTTGCCACTAAACCTACATGGCAGGAATCGTGGAGATTCAACCACTTCCAAACCTATAGGTTTAGGAATGTGTGCACGTTCCTAAGAACGCACACACATTCGTGTGCGTCTACATTCTTGTTGACCCGCTTGCCACTTTTTTGGCCATGAACTTCTTACACTCACCCATAGTTGTTCACCAAATTCCAATTTGCAAGTATTTATTTTCGATAATCACCTTTTGATCCAAATTGGTCTGATATTTTTAAATGCATCATCTTCAATCCTAAATCCATAGATATTCATTCCTATGCTAACTCTCAATTTCCCCACTCATGTACATACCACTAGTTCCTAACTTTATTAATTTTGTGAAGGCCACATCAACACCACAAAATACCTTGCTCATGGAATCACTCATTACTTTGCACCCCACGATAGTTATTCCAACAAAAAATCCAAACCATCATAATTTACTATCATGTTCCTTAGATATGTTGTATTTCAAAATTGCATTCATCTCATTGATTCAATGGTTATGCTACTCTTCCATTCAACAATTATGAATTGTGCGTCAAAAGTTTGTTGGAAAAAAGATAAATCTTTTACTGAACATAGTGATCTACAAATCGTCATGGATATTCCACTAGAACAGTGTATCACAACAGATCTTGCAATATTTTGTAATATTTTATTATATAGTGTTTTTCTTTAGATTTTATATTTGATATTACTAGTTTACCACACAAAATAATGAAATTAACAAAAACTGAAATGAAAGAATCCAAGCAAATAAATGTACCATCCACATAATGAACATAAGATGTACCCTGGGAAAACCCAATACGAGAGAAACCCAACTAGAAGGTGAAGCATATGCCTTGCTCTTTTCTTTTGAATTATAAAATGAAAATACAAAGAAAGTGCACTCACTATGGAGTTTCCATAGACACTATGGCCTATATTGCTACTACAAAGTCTTCTGCTTCATATATTTTTCTTCAATGTCCCACTCTAAATGCTTTTCTCTATATGCAACAATACCCAATTCAATACTAAAGGAATCCCTTCATTTCTAGAGGCTTAGTGTTTAACATGGCCTAATAGCCATTTAGGGTTAGTGGTGTGGTTTTTGCATACCTCAACGTTTGATGAGGTTTAGGGTTTTTTAACCCTCTAGAATCTTCTTCAAAGTACACACATGACTAGCTCTCCATGTGTGAGTAATGTGAGTTGACATTGCATCCATTCGATATCACGGTGGTCAACAAGATAGGTCAACTTACAATGGGCATAACTTCTACATACAAACTCTTACTGAGGTGATCTTTGTGCCTAGGAAATCTCTCGATGTGTAGAATAACATCACAAGAGTAAGAACTTTGTTTAGAAAGTTTTGACCCCCAAAACAATCCTTTAATATCTCAAATAGTCTCAAAATTTAAATAGACCTCAAATCCCCAAAAGAGTATGTGACCCTAAAACGAACCTACAAACCAATAACTCTAATTTTTTTATCCAAAAAATTAAAAATAAATAATAAATTATATAATAATCCATTTCAAATCACATAATATTTCAAATCTACATAACACATTATATTATTTTATTTTAATATATGAATTTTTCTTACAATACACTTACATCATAAAAACGAATAATAATTTTAATATATTCTCATTACTTGAGAAGAAACATCCCATGCAAGAACATGAACTTTAAAAAACATCATTTTTTTTACTATAATATAAAAAAGGGGAGGTGACTTAAATCCTATTATTGTTGAACTTTCCTTGAACAAGAAAAACATTCAAAAAGGAAAGCCAAAAACATTTCTTATTAATTTTACTATATTTAATGTTTTATTACAATCTACTCGAAATAATTTTAAATGATTAAAAGAAATTAAATATTTTTCTTATTTTATAAGAAATTATATATATATATTAAAATATATATATATATTAAAATATATATATTATTACGCCAAAGGGGTTCTTTAAGGAGAGGTTCTCGCTAAATNAACCTACAAACCAATAACTCTAATTTTTTTATCCAAAAAATTAAAAATAAATAATAAATTATATAATAATCCATTTCAAATCACATAATATTTCAAATCTACATAACACATTATATTATTTTATTTTAATATATGAATTTTTCTTACAATACACTTACATCATAAAAACGAATAATAATTTTAATATATTCTCATTACTTGAGAAGAAACATCCCATGCAAGAACATGAACTTTAAAAAACATCATTTTTTTTACTATAATATAAAAAAGGGGAGGTGACTTAAATCCTATTATTGTTGAACTTTCCTTGAACAAGAAAAACATTCAAAAAGGAAAGCCAAAAACATTTCTTATTAATTTTACTATATTTAATGTTTTATTACAATCTACTCGAAATAATTTTAAATGATTAAAAGAAATTAAATATTTTTCTTATTTTATAAGAAATTATATATATATATTAAAATATATATATATATTAAAATATATATATTATTACGCCAAAGGGGTTCTTTAAGGAGAGGTTCTCGCTAAATTTTCATTGTCTGTCGAGGTCCTATACAAGCATGACATGTGTCAGTGTAGCTCCAACTACCTGTCAATTTCCTCATATACTTCTTACCTTCCTCCTCCACCTTGGAGCACAACCTTTTCCCTTATCCTTCCTCTTTTCACTATAGATGCGACACCGTCTTTGCACCATCGCTCTTAGATGTTGACAACATTGCCTTTGCACCA
Organism: Picea sitchensis; assembly: GCA_010110895.2. NCBI lineage: Eukaryota > Viridiplantae > Streptophyta > Pinopsida > Pinales > Pinaceae > Picea > Picea sitchensis. The sequence goes on from SNQJ01S0057394.1 coordinate 14,543, forward strand.
CCGCTTTTAGATGTTGACAACACTACCTTTGCACCACCTCCCTTCATCTTTTCATTGCAGATGTTGACAACAATGTGCAATTAATATCAAAGTTTTGAGGTTTTCTTGGTTTCTTCGCAGAGACATTAACCATTGAGAGTGTCGCAGGAGAGATCTAGGTTGGAAAAACCTATGATGGGTTCATCTTCTTCTTCTTCTTCATCCAACCACAATAACAAGAATAAATGGAGTGCATTTTCTGAAGTTCAATTACTGGAGTAATCCTGATCAGTTAGAAGATGGGTATGACCATCGAACAACTTAGCCCACATAATAGCTTAGCACTGCCCAACTTGATGTTCCCTTGCTTTCTATGACAATGATAGCGAGCCCCTGCAGGCTAGAAGGAGGAGAGAGTTCTTGTTCTCGACTCCCACACTCAAGATACTCCATAAGTTGAGCCAATGAGACCGAACTTCAACAAAATGAGTGCATTAAAAACCAACAAAGAGAAGAAACGTGATGATTTTAGTTTTTTTTTCTTTGGTTTTGAGAAAAAATTGTGATTTTGTTTAGATTCGTCAGGGTAACATTATTAGCGCAGGGTTTCATTCAATTCCTTGGAAGGCATGTTCAGGTGGTGGGTGGATTCATTGGTTTCACAGGGAATTGCAATCGATAACGTAGAGACACAGGTTTAATTAGAGGTTTTCTTGGTGTATAATCGTTTTCAGAGTCTTATTTTATGGTTTTCTTGGTATGTAACCATTTTTAGAGTTTTTGTTTTCTTTCTTTATTGATTTTTTTTTATACATAAAACATTCTTGAAGAAAGCTCACGAGGGGAAATCATCGATGTCGTCCATTTCTAAATTTGTTTCCTGCATTGTCCCTTCCCACCTTCACCGTCTCGAATGATGATTAAGGTGGGTAGTGCGATGTGGTTGGGGGATCTGATTGTGAATGCGGGCGGTAAGTGCACAACAGTGGAGTGAACATGGAATCATCTAGAAGGGTTTCAAGGGGACTATCCTCCTCTATAGGAATACGCTCCTCCTCAGACACTACAGAGAGATTGCAGAAGCTCTGCTCTCAGCTCTTTCCATGTATTCGAGGAGTTTTCATTGTCCAGGGTGAACTGCTACATAAAGCCTCTAGAAGGCTACTGATATCGTTTTAAAAGGGAAACCGAGTAAACACAACTCTCTCTACCTATAGGGCTCCTCACATATTATGTATTATGTTTACGAAGGGAGACATTGTTTTATAGAGACAAAAGTTTACTATGGTTTAATATCAAGAAATACTTATCCAAGGACAAGTTACCATCATCAGTAATACATATAGTTCAATCTAGTGCAAATTTTCTATTTTTCGTGTGATCTGTTTTGACAAATGAGACAATTTTTCTCTCTGAAATATATGGTGCAATTGATGAAAATATCTAACCCAAACCAAGTCTCTTATCGAATAATTGATTTCCTAATATGTTATTTTTCTTCGTACACTAAAGAAATTAATCTATGAGTGAGGTTCACATTTTTTAATTCACATTCTTTGATAGTAATTATTAAAAAATTCAATATCAATAAATATCTCACAGCAAAATAAAGATTCCACAACAAAACAATTATTATTGTATATATTCACTGAGATATATACTATTATATCTGAAGTTATATGATATATATTTGAGCATATACAATTACTATTTTATAGAGTAAGAAGTATTTCATTGTATACATAAATATTTGAGCATATAAAATTACTATTTTATAGAATAAGAAGTATTTCATTGTATACAATTCAATCCTACTTATAAAAAACAGACACAGATTTATGTCAACTCCAAGGGCTGAGATCTTTTCACTGTAAATGTGGCACTTTTGATATTTGGTTACGAGCTTTTCAGTATTCATTCGCTATACTATTCATTGTTTAACATTACTTTCTTTACCATATTTTCTTTATTTTTAGGGGCCATTAGTGAAGGTTTATTGATGTTGTAAATCTTATCCATTACAGGTAAAGGTAACGTTTGCTGCAATAGACAAAAAACATGGCTTTAGATGAGCAATGGACTTATGATGTTGTGTTGCATATAATGAGATGGATTTATCAATTTATTTTTTCCTCTATTTTTCACATTGGTCACAGACTCAATAGATACATGTATCAATTAGTTTTTTCACAAGTTCAATAGATAGATTCATCAATTTCCTTTTACCTCTCTGTTTTCTTTTTAGCTTGCTCACAGGCTCAATAATGCGGGTCTTTTTAATTTTGTCTTTTCATCTTTAGATCATATAAGTTTGTTGTGTGGTTCCAAATGTAATATGATATTCCTTGTAGGGAAGGGACTTAGAAGAAAGAGAGATGGAAGTATTTTGGGAACACTTTTATTTACTTGTAGGTTAAAATTTATATGTTGATTTGATTTTTTTTTTTGGAATTTTTCATGTTAAGCTAATTAAATGTCACTCTTTTAGTTCATTATTACAATGTATGCTCATTTATTAGTAGGAGTAAAATAATTTTTTGAATTATTTTCTAGTGAAAAGGGATTTCATTGTGAGCCTTACCATCTAATAATTTTATAACTTTATCATTTAACTTATAACTCTACACAGTTATGTTTGTAATTCCATGATATTTTATTTGGACGGGAAGGAACGTTGTGGGTTCTCCTTTCATTTATGGGACGAATGAATTCCAAGCGACTTCTCGCATCCATCCATTCATAAGTATGGTAGGACTGACTATTATCAATATGTGTTTTCCATCATACATCAATGCTGATATTTTCCAGTGAAAGTTGTGTTCTAACTCGACTTTTCATACAATATTCATATCTTGGCCTTAACTCAGGGACAACACATAGCAATCTCCTACTTTCAAGGATACTTCCATCTATTCTTTTTTACTTATGTGATAACTTTCCACTTGTACGTAATCCTTTTGACTTTTTTTAATCTTTTTTTTTCCATAGAAAATGTCCCTTTATATTTATATTGAAATATAAACTATTCTTTTACAAAAACAAACATTGGGCCAAAGACCCTGATACCTCCCATAGAATTACCCAACAAGTCAAGAAGAAACATCCCATCACTAGTACACATGCCCACAAATCCCAACCCCATCTAAGATTTCCCAAAAACAAGAACTATAAGATCAAAAAGACCCCTGTCATATAGCCTAGAGATAAGGATCTCCACTAGAGCCTCCCGCTAATCTTCCAACATCAAAAAACATATGTGATCTTCTAGATATAGTATAGGTCTAGATATAAATGAGGACCTTCATGATTCCCTTCACATTGGAAGTATTCAATTTTCCTAGGGACTTTTAGCAAAGCCTGTTTAGATAACATGTCTGCGTCAGACTTATCTTCTCGATAGATATGCTCAAAGGTTACATTATGAAAAATATTTAATAGATCAATAAGTCTTCCCTTCTAGCACTCCAGAGTAAGCACCTGGAGGCTACCCTTTCCACGCAGCCAATCAATAATGATCTTAGAGTCCCCTTGCACCAAAAGCTCTGATATAGCGAACCGTGAAGCTAAAGTTAGAAGTGCCCACGCTCCAAACAACTCTTCTCTGGTATGTTTCCTAGGACCACAGTTAATATTCCATTTGAATATTTTGTGTTCACTAATCTTTAAAATCCCACCCACTCCACTGCTTTTCCCAGATGCAATTGTTGCCCCGTCAAACCAACCAGTCGAGCCCTCCACTGCACGCTGCAATGTCCCTCTCCTAATAGCCTTCGGTTTGATTGGTAACCTGTAATCAACCATGAACAATAAAGACAGAAACACCACCTTCTGAACATATGGTAACCCATTCTCAAAAATAGCAAGGTTCCTCTCGATCCAAATATTCCAACATATATAATTCGAAAGAGTGAGGAAGTTTGAAAAAAATAATCTCCATTTTTTAACATAATCAGACATGGAATTTCCTGTCCAAGCCCCTAGTAATTTTAAGGATGATTTAATTGTTTCCCAAACAGATAAAGTGAAAGGTCATTCAGAAAATAAATGGAACATAGTTTCCATATTCTTCTTGCAGAGAGAACAATAGCTGGGACCTTCAAAACCTCTACGTTGCATATTTTCCCAAGTTAGAATCTTGTTCTCTACCACCAACCAGGTAAAGAGATTTAATTTCAATGGGCAATCCCAGGACCATAGAGATTTTCTGCAGCCACCTATCACCATATTTTTTATTTATTTTTCAATGTCCTCATAAATATTTTTAATGAAGATCCTACTTGATGAACTGCCACCTGTCCAAATAAGTTCATCCGGTTTCCTCATCAACTGCACACCGTTGTTTAGGATCACACAACATAAATCCTTCCATTCAGCTGCTAAGGATCCCTCAAGACCCAACCTAGCACTAGTGATCCAGTTGGGGCCAATCAAGCCTGGATGGGGTTCTCTGATCGCCTGATATAAGTAAAACACACCTTGCTAATTTAACATTGATATCAATTCTCCAGACAACAATGTCACATCTCCCATCCCCAATATCCTATATTTTCCAATCATAATCAATTCACCCAAGCCCGGAATCCACGCCATCCAATGCAATAGAATATATAAATATTTTTGGAGATATCTCCAGGTCTGTGAACCTTTTGTTCCATCCATTGGAACCGTGCGAAGCCAAGGTGCCACAAAGATAGAGGAAAAATATTTAGATTTTAGAACATGATGCCAAAGACCATCTAACACAAAATCCCCCCATAGGTCATTTTCCGCCATGGATCTACTAAAACTAGCTAGGTTCCTCAGTCCCCAACCCCCATGCTTCTTCGGACGAGGAATAATCTGCCAACTACATAGGTGGATGCCCTTCTTTTTCCTTTTTCCATCCCATAGAAAATTGAAGACAACTTGAAGAATTTTATTAAGAACTCATGATGGGATATTTTCTAGAGCTAACCAATAAACTGGGTGACTTTCTAAGACTGCCTTGATCAAGACTAGGCATCCTCCAATTGTCAGCCATCTATTGCACCTATGGCTTATGCGATTTTCATATTTTGCTAATAGCCAGTCCTAATCCTCGACCTTGTACCTGCCAACTTTTAAAAAATACCCAAGATATTTAAAACCATCAGTAAGATCATTAAAGTTGTAAAAAAAAGTAGCTTTTAAAGTATCCATAATAGCTTGTTGAGTGCCAAATAGATAAAAGGAAGATTTGTGTGCATTAATCAAAATCCCGGTTGAATTGCATAAACTAGTCAATATCTTATGAATCTCCAGCCATTTAGAGGAAGATGCTTTAGTCATAATCAAGATATCATCAACAAAAAGTAGATGGATTATCTGAATTAGCCTTGAAACCTTGATGCCCATCACTAATCCATGCTCTTGACTTTTTTTCAATGCTAGACTCAGACTTTCCAGGACTAATATAAAAAGAAAAGGTGACAACGGACACCTCTGTTTGAGACCTCTGCCACATTTAAAGAATTCAGTTGGTTCTCCATTTATTAGAATAGCATATGTAGCTGAAGAAATGCATCCCATGATCCATTTGGTCATCAGAAGACCAAATCCACACTGTAAAAGAACCAATCTCAGAAAATCCCAACTGATATAGTCGTAGGCTTTTTTAAAATCAATCTTTAGTATAAGAGCCTATAGCTTTTTCTCTTTTATGTTGTGTAAGCATTCCTGTGTTGTACCTATGGCATCAATGATTTGTCTACCTTTTAAGAAGCCGAACTGTTCCTTTGATAATGTCTGAGACAAGATCGGCCAGATTTGTTTGGCAATTATCTTTGATATAATCTTGTAACAAAGGTTGCACAAAGCAATAGGCCTAAAATTTCCAAAGGTTGTCGGACCACTGACCTTGGGAATACGAGCTAGAAACATCGAATTTATGGATCCATTCACCACACTAGATAGGCGAGAATCCTTGACTTCCTCCAATAGATCATTAGCAACCAAATCGAAGAAATTCAGAAAGAACTCCATTGTCCATCCGTCAGGACCGAGGCTCTTATCTTTGGTAAAGCCCCTTAGAACCTCAATCACTTCCTCCTTTGTACATGGATTCTCTAAAAGAGTCAATTCCTCCTCTGTGACCAACCTTGGATAAAGACGCATGGATGCAATCTGATCCTCAATCATATTTTGTGATGATTCTTTATAAAGGGATCTAAAATGTCTAGTAGTTTCTTTCTTGATAGCCTCCTGCCCAACATGGATTTGGTCAATTTCATCCTTTACCTCACACAAATGCTTCTTGTTCCTTCTTGTTCCTTCTAAAGCTGTCAAACCAATGAAAATATTTTGTGTTCCTGCCCCCAGAAAGTATCCATGTTGCCCTCCTCTTTTGGCGCCAGAGTTCCTCACCCGCCAACAATAATTAATTCCTATCCGATTCAAGAGTTTTCAATCTTCATGCTTCTATTACAACTTTCCACATTAACGAACGTTTACACAAACTTTCCACATTATTTGTTTACATGGGATCCATCTTTTTAATAATAATATAATTTCATTGCTTCTTTAGAGAGAAGTGCAAATGGATTTAGTCCTTATACTCAATAGTTTTTTTAAATTAAGATGTATGTAATTTGGTTGTCATGGTTAATGTTAGTTAGCATTAAAATTATATTTACTTTCATAATTTATTCTTTCAT
>SNQJ01S0057394.1:21253-43509 GCA_010110895.2 Picea sitchensis
TTATTATACTTAAATAAATTGAACAATGTTAGAGATATTTTTAGATCAAACCTATGTGTGGAGTTTTGAAATGTCCAAGGCTCGAGTGGACACTCCACCCATCATTAGGGACAAAAAATTGATAAGTTGTAAAAGGGTGTTGAGGTTTTTAAATAAGGTAGAGTGAGGGTGATCCGGATTTAGGAGAGGAATGAACTGATTAACAAACTGAATACAATAAACACAGAGATATGAAGAATAACACAGATATCCAGTGAACAATATCTTCTATTGAATAAATGAAATAGGCTAAAACTATAAAACTACAGAACTGAAACACTTGCTTGAATGGTGGTAGCTATCTTTGAGAAGAGATGTGGTTGCTATGAGCATTTGTCTGAGAAGAATGGTTACAATGAGTCGCTAGAGGCATTTTTGATATTACTCATGAATTCCAAAACCCTAGACATCCAAAAACCTAACCCTAGGAGGTGAAACGCCAAAAGTCATGTGGGCCCCTATGGGTAATTTGGTACCTCAAATTCTCATCGTCGTAATTTTTGCATACGACCTCTGTTTTAGGCGCGTGATAGCCCGTTGGAAAGGTTTTTTAAAGAACTACAAATTCTGTCATCAAACTCTGACTCTATCAATAGTTTGACTATGGGGAGCCAAAAAAAACATTGTTTAGGGCTCCAAAACGACCCTGGAAGTACAACAAGATATGTTGACATGAAAACATACAAAATAAGTCAGTTGGATTAAGTGAGATGCCACCAGTATCCACCTTGAAAATGTGTAGGGATTCATATAGCCCTAGAAGTGTAGAACCCACAATTACAAGGAAGTACATAAGAATGTGTTGAACTAAAATGGACAAGAGGAGTCAGTTCGAATAGGTGGGTGGCCACCAATATCCACCTGGATCAATCCTCCCCCCTTAGGAAGAAATGGTCTCCATTGAGTTGAGTTCCCCCATCAGGTGAGGAAACTTCTGTTGGATTTTTTCCCAGGTGATCCACTTGCCTTGGTGTAGGAGCTTCCCTGCCTTGACAACCCAATAAAGTTGGATCCTCTGCTAGTGAGTTCCATTGACCTATGTGTCCACTATCTGATCAATGGATGCTTGTTCCATGCAGTCAAGGTTGAGCTTTGCTGGTTTCAGTTGTTTTGCGATTTCTAATGTGTCCAATAATGGTGGAAAATATGGCCGAAGGATATCCACATTGAACATTGGATGCAGGCCAAGGAAGGGTGGAGTGTTGAGATCAAAATAATTGCTACCCACAACCTTGGTGATAGTATAAGGCCCATAGCGAAGTGGGTAGAGCTTCCGATGGGGCCCCATGAGACGCTCCATCTACAAATGTAACCATACTTTGTCGCCAACATGAAACTGGTGTGGTACCCTGTGTTGATCATGGTGTTTCTTGTACTTAGCATTGGATTTCTGCAAAATCTCTTGGACCTGTTGGAGGATGTGCTAAATCCTCTCAATGAATCTGGTGGCTTTGTTGATCACGGACTGATCATGGGAAAAGTCTTTCTGTGTGGTGGAAAGAGGTAGTGCAACATCAATGGGACCCAAGGGTTGGAATCCCATCCCCACCTAAAATGGGCTATGGCTGGTGGAGCAGTGGAGGGTTGTGTTATAACTGTGTTGAACATAGGGGAGACTCTCGTCCCATGTACGTGGATGCTTGGAGTTGTACATGCACAAAATATGCACAATCATCAAATTGATGACCTATGTTTGGCCGTATGTTTGGTGGTGGAAAGCAGTGGATTTCGTGAGCTTGGTGTTCAACAGTGACCAAAGACTCGACCAAAATGTGATGAGGAACCTATTGTCCTGGTCGGAGATGATGGTTTGTGGTATCCTAAAATTGACCCACACCCATTCGAAGAAGATCTTGGCATTATCTGCCACTATGATATTCTTCATGCAGGTTGTGAGGATGGCCATCTTCGAAAACCGATCAACGACCACAAATACGCAGTCATTTCCTTTCTTGGTGGACGGAAGGCTAGACATGTAATCCATTGAGATAGATTCCCAAGGCTTCTCGGGAGTAGGAAGAGGTGTGTATAAGACTTGCTTCTTGATGGTTGGATTGGAAATAACACAGGAAATACAAGATATGATATACTTGCTGACGTCCTGTCGAAGTTTTGGCCAATAAAATGTTTCTGAAGAACAACCACAGTTTTCTCCATGCCAAACTTTCCTGCCATCCGACTATAGTGGGCCTCCAAAATCAACTTTGCACGCTCACTTGTAGGAACACAGAGATGGACCATATGGCATAATAGTCCATTCTGAATGTGAAAATCGGTGGCAGTTTCACATGTACCCAAGAGATGATAGGTGGTGGTGAAGTTCAAATCTTGCTAATAAAGTTGGGGCCACTTATATGCCTCATGTCCACAGGAATGGAGCATAGTGGTGAGTGTAGCCACATGAGGTCAACTGAGGCAGTCAATGAATCGATTTGAGATCCTTGTCTTATACTTGATGTTGAGATGGAACTATTGCAGGTAGGTGGACCACTTCTAATGGCAGTCGTTCTACAATTTCCCTTGTGTCAGTATTAACTGCAGAGGCTTGTGATTAGTGTGGATGATAGTGTCCTTCCCCAGAGTGTAATGTTTCCATTGACAACGGGCTTGTACAATGGAATACATTTCCTTGTCATAGGTGGGGTATTTTCGGAAAATATCTGAGAGTGTCTCACTATGGTATGCCAGAGGATGACCGTGTTGAGTGAGAACTGCACCTACAACATAGTAAGATGCATCAATCTCAATATCGAACGGTTGTTGCAAATCGGGCAAGGAGAGTACTGGAGCTGACCACAAGCAATCCTTCAGATCATCGAATGCTCGTTGTTGTTCCTTTCCCCACACAAAATTTGCCCTACCACTTCCCTTGGTCACCTGGCTGAGAGCCTATGCAATATGGGAGAATCCCAACATGAACCTTCGATAGAAGTTGGCCATTCCCAAGAAGCTCTGAAGCTCAATCAGTGTGGTTGGGGTTGGCCAGTCATGGATGAGTTGGATCTTAGCTGGATCAACATGTACCCCATTCTCATCAACAATGTAGCCCAAATATTGGACCATGTTCATGACAAAAGAGAATTTTTCCAAGTTATCATATAGCTTATGCTGTCGTAGCGTGCTCAAAACCTATTGAATATGTCACATGTGCTATTCCCAAGTTCTTCTGAAGATGAGGATGTCATCCAAATATACCACCACAAAGGAGTTGGTGAAGGGTCTCAATACATCATCCATCAACCTCATGAAAGTGGCTGGTGCATTTGTTAAGCCAAAGGGCATGACTATCCATTCGAAGAGACCTTCTTTAGATTTGAAGGTTGTCTTCCATACATCAGTTGGTTCGATGGGAACCTGGTGGTAGCCAGACTTTAGGTCAATCTTGCTGAAGAAATTTTCCCCCTTGACTTGGTCAAGAAGGTCATCAATCTTGGGAATGGGGTACCATTTCTTGACTATGATTTTGTTTAAGGCTATGTAATCAATGCAGAGTCGCTAAGTCCCGTCCTTATTTTGCACAAGTACAATCAAGCTTCCGCAAGGGGAGGAGTTGGGTCTGATTTGCCCCTTTTGAAGAATATCTTGGATCTAACACCTGTTTTCATCATTTTCCATCAATGATCGATGATAGACTGGTCCATTAGGTAGAGGTGCACCAGGGGTCAGATCAATTGTAAGCTTGACTTGGCAGTGCATCGGTACCCCGATGGGTGAGGTGAAGATGTATCTGTATTATTCCACGATCCTGTCCACTTGCTTCTACCGCAAAGAGAGGATCTGTGTAGAGGCCACGGATGTGGCAATGACCTTCTACATACTATGAGGATGGATCACAAATATGATGAAATTTCTGGTCTATGAAACGACCTTAATGCATTTCTTAGCAGAGATTAAAGAAATAATGGTAGGCGACGCTACCTCTGGTATCCTGTACAATTTTCTACATAAATTAATAATAACATTGCAGGGTCTAGACTCATACACAACATGATGCTTCCACAAATATGGTTTTCCTAAACGAACATCACAAACTTCAAGGGGAGAAATATCACAAAATACCTCATCTTTTAAAGGCTTGATGTCGTAGGGCAAACGACATTGTTGGATGACACAGAAATCTCTTCCTTGGTGAAGCCAACCGATGGTGTAGGGCTGCGGGTGCGGTGTAGTTGGAAGGTCTAGCCGCTTGATGACCTCTGCTGAAATCAAGTTCTTCTGAATACTATTATCAATAATGAAATGAAGAAGAGCCCCCTTTACCCACATTTGTGAGTGAAAGAGGCGTTCCCCTTCCTCTGGTTCTTCTAGTTCGCTTAGCCGGACTCTTGTGCTAGCGACAGTGGCACTGGGTTCAACATCGATAATCCGCTTCCCTTCTTAGGGATTTGATTTAGAATCAGAATCGACCTCTGAATCGGAAGCCTTCTTCTCGACCACGAGTAAATGCTTGGAGCAACATTATTCATTATTGTGCTAATGGATTTTATGGTACTCACACCATTTTCCCGTGTCCTTCATCCTTTCATTTCCCTTCTTGTGTTGCGACTCGAACTGGTTGTCCTAAGAGAATCCATCTTGGTTTGGTCCCTTGCTGTGTGGGTTGGGGCCGCCTTTTCCCTCCTTTGGCTGTGAGGACTTCACAGATCCAAACTCTTGCCTCTTTAGCTTAAATTTTTTCTTGATCTTGGCAGTGTATCTATAAGTCATGCCCAATGAGGCAATCTCCAGAAAATCCATTTTTGTTTGAATGTATCTATGCAAAAAACTGTGGTATTTGAGCACCAGATGATGCTTAGAGTCTTTGATACTGAATTTGGTGCATAGGGTATGGAAAATATTAGTGAAATATGGTACTGTCTGGTCCCTTTCTTGACGCAGGGTGGTCCATCTGGTGTACTGTTCCTCGTAGCTTCCAACAGGGTAGTACTGTTCTTTAATGGCGTCCTGGAAGGAATCCCATGTAGGGTCCACCACAAATATTGTATATTCCTCTATGACCCTTTGCTCAGAGTAAGTATCCCACCAATGCTTAACATAGGGGACGACCTTGATCTACAAAATCCACATCTATTAGTCCTTCAAATAATGGAATATCAAAATTTACCTGTACCTTGAAGGGGGTTGCATGGCTGCTTGATGAAGATGTTTCTCCTGCGGGCAGTCATCGAAGGATCTGCGTAAAGTTGTCCATCATTTCATTCCTTTGTCATGTGAGGGCTTCTTCGAGCAACATTTTAATAGGATCTCCTGCTCCATCATCTTTATTTTATTCCCCCATGGGTTGTTGTCAGGCTTGGTGCAACTGATCCTGCAATGGCTCGATTGGTTCGAGTCCCTACTTCTTGTACCTAGATCTTGTCGGGTACATGCATGAAGAAAAATAAATGAAGAGCAGACCACTTTGATACCACTGATTCAGATTTAGGAGTGGAACAAACTGATTAAGAGATGAAATACAATAAACATAGAGATATGAAGAATAACATAGATATCTTGTTAAAAATATATTATATTGAATAAATGAAATAGGCTGAAACTGTAAAATTGCAGAACTGAAACACTTGCTCGAATGGTGGCTGTTGTCTCTGAGAAGAGATGTGGCTGCTATGTGCATCCGTCTAAGTAGAATGATTACAATGAGGCTATAGAGGCCTTTTTTATTGTACTCATGAATGCCAAAACCCTAAACATCCAAAAACCTAACCCTAGGAGGTGAAACACCAAAATTCATGTGGGCCCTTATGGGTAAGTTGGTACCTCAAGTTCTCGAGGTCGTAACTTTTTCATACGACCTCCATTTTAGGCGCGTGATATCCCATTGGAAAGGTATTTCAGAGAACTACACATACCATTGTCAAATTCTGAATCTGTCTACAGTTTGACTATGGTGAGCCAAAAAAACATTGTTTAGGTTTCCAAAACGGCCCTAGAAGTACAACACGATGTGCTGACATGAAAACATACAAAATAAGCCAATTGGATTAGGTGAGAGGCCACCAGTATCCACCTGGAATATGTGTAGGGCTTCAGACATCCCTAGAAGTGTAGAACCCACAATTACAAGGAATTATAGAAGAATGTGCTGAACTAAAATGGACAAGAGGAGCTAATTGGAGTAGGTGGGTGGCCACCAATATCCACATGTTGGCCACTCCACCCATCATCGGGGAAAAAAAGATGATAAGTTGTAAAAGGGTGTTGAGGTTTTTAAATAATGTAGAGTTAGGGGGAGAAAATAGTTTTACCATAGTAGCAAGAGTTGGGAGGTGTTGTCACAGGGGCAGACCCAAGGTTCAATGCTACAACAATGAACCAAGAAAACCCTAACTACCGGCCCTTTTGGAAACACCTGCGAAGAAAATGAAGTCTCACCCGAGGTAGAGGCAGGGGTGGTTGCGAGACTCAGGTGTTTGCAACCTTAGATAAGACACAGATCTATGATTATATCACTTACAGAGCACTTAGCATCAATCATTCATCAATATTCAACACTTATTATACTTCACAGATAGCACAGAGCATCGCAACATTTACTTAGATCTAAGGTATTTCAACACTTAGCAATGGTAAAACAGATCAAATCTAGTAGATAAGCACTAAGCATCTTCATACATGTAAAATCTAACATTTACACACATTTAAGAAGCACAAAGCATAAGCAAATCTATCTAAAAACATCAAAGCACTTAGCAAAAGAAGATATAAGAACATTGAGTCAAAGCACAAAGCATAACACACAAATTTACGTGGTTCACCCCCACCCTGGGGCTACATCCACCAACTCTTCTTCTTTATTAACGTCTTCAATTGATTACAGCACATAGCCACCAAAACCCTTCTTCGCATAAGATAGAATATCTGCACAACTCACTAGATCCTTCTTCCTTGTGCTACAACACAAATCCTTCTATAAATTCTTACAACAACTTGCACTTAGCTCTGAAAGCCTTTTACAGCCATGCACAAAGTGCTTACAAAGTCTATTAGCACTTAGCTTACATTACATACACCTCTCTATCTATCTCTATTCTGATAGATTCCTAGGTATCTATTTATACATTACAAAAGTGGGCCTAAGCATGGGTAAACCCACAGGTTGACATCCCTTTCCCATTACATATTCCCAAAAGCCCAAAAGGGACCTGAAGTGGGCCAAGATCCTGTGATCTCTACTTCATCTTTCCCTCTTCCTTCGACAGGGTGTCGAAGTCCCAAAATAGGTCACATGACCAATATTATCCCAAAACTTGGTCAAGGGCCAACATGCCCCCAACACTCACCTTTGACACGTCTCGAGTCACTTTGGTCTGAGAAATTCTGCCTCGAATGCCTCGAGCTTGGCTCGGGATGCTTCGACCTACTGCATTGCTATGGCCTATTGCTCAGTGAAGTCCTGGATTGTTGCATCGTTCACTGGTCCTTCCAAGCGTTGTTCTGCTGTAATGACAACCTGTTCGAGTTCAACACCTTGGCTTTCAACTTTAGTGAACAGTTGACATGCCTTCTCTTGCACTGGTTGAAGTTGTTGCGATACTTCCATCACTTTACTTTGGATCATGTGGATCTATTGTTGGGTTGTGTGTTCCTCATGAAACCTCTTCATCCTTTCGACTGGTGACTAGGTCTTCATCTACGCTTGTAATGTATCTACGTGCTTCTTCTCTTCTTGGAGCTGCGACTCCAATTCCTGCAACTCTGTATTGTTCGTGAGGTTCTCATAAGTCTGAGCACTCCTAGAGCTCAACTGCTTGCATTCCAAAGAAAGAGATTTTAGTCAACCATAAGTATCCTTTGTGATAGCACAACATCAATAACGTTACACATGCATTCACCTCCTTATGTCATCTGAAGTGAGGAATCTTCAGCACATTGAGCAGTATGGACTACATGAGGTTTTGGGTCCATGACTATCAAATAATCTTTGAACTCTTTCCTTTATTTTTGGTCATATACTTGTGCGGGGTGAGCATGCTCTAAGCCTTCCTGTTTCCAAGGTTGAAGTCACTGAACTTCAATGCTGTGAGCTTATCCTGGTTTGCTCAAACTGCGCATATCCCTTTTGAGAGGTACGTTGTGACCAAATCATAGTCAAAGTCTCTGGGCACACTGTCCTAGTTGATGGTGTCACTTAGAGGGGGTAGGTAGGCAGGTAGAATGCTTAGAATCAGCTTGGCATTCGTGATATCGTCTTTGTGTTTAGTACGCTTCTCATCGGCCTATCAGGATGGTTCAACTCGAGCAGTGGACAGAGAGGCTTCCATTTGTCTCGTTAGTGATTCTTGAACGCCTATAGATACTCCTCTTTCCGACATGACTCTCTCAGTCATTAAATCAAGAAGCACTTCTGTTACAGATGCTTCGACTGCGGTGAGCTTGTCGGACATACGTGCTTTGGATAAATTATCGGGGTCACAATGATATTAAACACTTGACAGGAATGAGCAACAAGGGTGTGATGATCACTGTATAGACTTGCTAGTCTATGGGCTTTGAATTCTCAGTTGGAAAAAGTGTTCTTCAGGCATGGCGTGACGAGATATATAGGTGATCTTGGCAATGGTTTTCTTTGCAATGGTTATGAGCCTCATTAATTCATGTTCTGTCCATTATGGCATGGTCCAACAGGCTGGTGGTGAGCCATCAATTCTTTTTGATCCATTTGGAGAGACAATCGAAAGGATATATCGGCCTCTAACAACGATATTGCTTCGCCATGGCGAAGTGGCATATGTCACTGTTCTGATATCCTGACGAAGCTCCATTTTTGCAATGTTTCTTTCTGCGAGGTACCCTCTGGAACATGTTGTGACTTTTCAATCTTAGCCTTCTTCTCACTCATCTTTCTAGCCTTCTTCCTAGTGAGCTTCATCTCGGTGGTTCTTTTCCCATTCTGATTCTTATTTTCCTTAGACAGAGGCACTTCCTGTTGTTGAGGTTCTCTCCTAGGACTCAGGGGTAATACTTCTTCTATATCTGAGATAGATACTTCAATCTTCTGTGAGTTCTATGACGTTCTTACAGCTTCGCTAAGTAGCTTCAATTTGTTCTACTGTTCTTGAATCAACTGTGCGATCCTTCTAGTCATGAAATCTTTTAACTCTTGTCTCTCTTGTTCTAAAACCTCTTCTTCTTCCTTCTTTCTAGCTTGATCTCTTTCAATCCAAGGTTTTCCAAGTAACATAGTAAATGGGGCGTTGTCCTCAATAAAGTTGATAATCTCAAAATGTTCTTTTGTCGAAGTTCCATTGACATTCATAGATATATGAGTGAGCCTTCCACATAGGTTCACCAGTTTTCCTCTTAATAGACCTATTCCTCTTAATGAAGGGATCATAGCAGGCCTTCCTATAGTTTCCCAAGTTCTCTCTGTCATAACATTCACTTGTGTTTCCTCATCCAGAACACAGTCAATGTCAAAGTCTCCTATTCTTACCTCGATGTATTATTTTTATTTAAATACCTTTGATAACTTAACATGTCAGTGGTCATTCAAGGTGTCTTTCATCTGTAATAATACCTTCTCTAATTATTTCCGGGGTTCTACTATTTTTGGATCTGCCTTAGGGTTTTCCTGGTTCATATTCATTCTTTCAAGCTTAGTAATCATTATAGGGAAATCCAACATTTCATGGTCCATAGATTTGAAACAGAGACAACTAGATCTTCCACCAAGGAATTCCTTAGCAAGATGTCCTAGTCTTCTGCAACTATAACATAGGTTTAATCCTCTCTTTCTTTTAAATGATCCCCAACCTCTTCTATACCACGCACTAGGATCGTGGTAGCTAACCTGCAAAAAATTCTTTCTAGGATCCTGCATCCATTTTTTAGTCCCAACATTCTTTCTATGCATAGGTATAACATATATATCATTATGATTATCAAATCTATTCATATCAAAATTTCTTTCATCTATTAATGCCCTAGTTTTTAAGCTAGGACAAAATCTATCAAACATACCTAGATCCATGCTCTAGAAACAAAAATTTCCACTTATCTTACTTCTACAGAGCACAAAGCTTACAGATCCAAAAAGTTTTAACTATTCTTACCTTTATTAGAGTATATAGCTTATATATCTTACCTCTTTTCTTAAGATCTGACCTCTTTTCTTCCGAAATTTCCACTTTTACCTTTCTTAGATCAAAAAGCGTTCAGATATTGCTTCTTTTCTTCAGATCTGTCCTTCCTTTCTTGGCACAAATATTCACGGGTTGATTAAAAGTATGTGCACTAGGGAAATAGATCTATGCACAAAGCTTCCACAGTTTCCAATTGAATCTTCACACAAATATTCTTCTCCCTTAGTTCCCAACAATCATAGTTTCATGTTCCGGCAACGAAACCATTTGTTGGCATAGGAGCAGACCCGAGGTTCAACGCTACAACAATGCACCAACAAAACCCTAACTACCGGCCCTTTTGGTAACACCTGCGAAGCAGATGAAGTCTCACCCGAGGTAGAGGTAGGGGTGGTTGCGAGACTCAGGTGTCTGCAACCTTAGCTGGGACATAGATCTATGATTATATTTCTTACATAGTACTTAGCATCGATCATTCATCAATATTCAACCTTTATTATACTTCGTAGATTGCACAGAGCATAACAACATTTACTTAGATCTAAGGTATTTTAGCACTTAGCAATGGTAAAACAGATCAGATCCAGTAGATAAGCACTAAGCATCTTCATACATGTTAGATATAACATTCACACACATTTAAGAGGCACAAAGCATAAGCAGATCTATTTAAATACATCAATGCACTTAGCAAAAGTAGAGATAAGCACATTGAGTCAAAGAAAAAATCATAACACACAGATTTACGTGGTTCACCCCCACCCTGGGGCTACGTCCACCAACTCTTCTTCTTTATTAGCATCTTCAATTGATTACAACACAGAGACACCAAAACCCTTCTTCGCATAAGACAGAAGATATGCGCATCTCGATAGATCCTTCTTCCTTACGCTACAACACAAAGCCTTCTATAACTTCTTACAACAACTTGCACTTAGCTCTACAAGCCTTTTACAGTCATGCATAAAGCACTTACAAATTCTATTGTCACTTAGCTTACATTACATACACCTCTCTATCTATCTATATTCTGATAGATGCCTAGATATATATTTATACATTACAAAAGTGGGCCTAAGCATGGGTAAACCCATGGGCCGACATCCCTTTCCCATTACATATTCCCAAAAACCCAAAAGGGACCCGAAGTGGGCCGAGATCCCATGATCTCTACTTTGTCTTGCGCTCTTCCTTCGAAAAGGTGTCGAAGTCCCAAAAAAGGTCACCCCCACCCTAGGGATACGTCCACCAACTCTTCTTCTTTATTAGCGTCTTCAATTGATTACATCACAGAGCCACCAAAACCCTTCTTCGCATAAGATAGAAGATCTATGCAACTCACTAGATCCTTCTTCCTTGTGCTACAACACAAAGCCTTCTATAACTTCTTACAACAACTTGCACTTAGCTCTGCAAACCTTTTACAGTCATGCACAAAGCGCTTACAAAGTCTATTAGCACTTAGCTTACATTACATACACCTCTCTATCTATCTATATTCTGATAGATGCCTAGATATCTATTTATACATTACAAAAGTGGGCCTAAGCGTGGGTAAACCCACGGGTCAACATCCCTTTCCCATTACATATTCCCAAAAATCCAAAAGGGACTCGAAGTGGGCCGAGATCTCGTGATCTCTGCTTCGTCTTGCACTCTTCCTTCAACAGGGTGTCGAAGTCCCAAAATAGGTCACATGACCAAGATTATCCCAAAACTTGGTCAAGGGCCAACAGGAGGTTTTTAAATAAGGTAGAGTGAGGGGGAGACAGTAGTTGTACCATAGTAGGAAGAAAAACAAGGGAAAATAAATAAATATTAGAAAAAGGAAGAAATTAAAATAAAAAGTATAAAAAGGAAGGATCTAACCTGAAAATGGTTGTTAACCAGTTACAGGTTGATAACAGAAGACGTGAAATTGATATTCAATGACTAGGAGGAGGATTGGAAGAGCCCCCCAAAAAATAAAGGGCCATCAAAAGAGGAGGAAGAACAAGAAAAAAGTGATGAGGATCCTCATGATGATAAGAACAATGGCGCAGGAGCTCCTCTCGGGCCATACACAACAATGGTGCAACAATCAATCCCAGAAGCAGGGACAAAGAGGAAGGATGCAGGGACAGGACCCGTAGGGGGGTGCAGAGGAAGTACAAAGCACAAAGACATACCCCATTTTATATATTAACTAATGATGATATGGACAGAATTGGGTACCAGATACAAAGTACCACAAAAGAAATATGGGAGGAAGAAGCAAGGAAGGAAGAAGAGCAATAGAAAAAATTGCAAGATTTTTGATCTGTTGTTTTACCTATTTTTCCGATGCCCAAATCTCTTTTGTATATGGAAGTTATAAGATCTATGCTTTTATTTAGTTCTTTTCGAAGGTATTATCAGGTTTTGTGCGTCAATTTTACATGGGGCAACATGAGGTATATGTAATCGTTGTTTTGTGATGATTTTATGCTAATTTATCTTCAATTGAGTGATTACTATTTCCTAACATTTCTTGTTTGCTTGCAACAGGCAAAAAATGTGATCTGACCTTCCATCCAATCCTTCATCTAGTCCTCCATCCAGTCATCCATCTGATCCTCGATCCGGCACTCGGAGCACAGTGTAGTTGGCGGTCGGCATATCAACGAGATTCTATGGGTGAATCAGAGACACGGGTTTTGTGCATGCTCATGCCCTCTAGCTATGGAACTCATCGCATTCATATTTGAGCAGTTGCATCGGCCATTATTTTGAGCGCACGAAGTTGTTGGAGAAGATGTGTTTTGTTGCTAAAACTTAATGAATCTTTGTTTTTAGAAAGCGTCGACCCTTTCAGTGGTCGACCTCTCAAGCTGTGTACAAACTTGATATATAATTATTGGTCTATTCCACCAAAGACATGATTTTTATATATACATACAGACATTATCTTGGATTTCCATGTAAGCTCTGTTTTGGTGATAAATATCAATGTTATGCTAATTCTGTGACTGCGTTTTTACATTGAAGTAGTTCCAAGACCGTTTGGGGGGCCCACCAGTGGTCTGTGTAGCTTGTTTGTATCAGTGTATATTTACATCTTTGCATTTGTCTTTCATCACTGCTAACTTCGATTTACTTGTTTAAATCGTATCACTGTGTATATCTTTTCTAACCTGCAGATTGCTTCCTTGATTGTATGTGTATTACAGATCATTCATAGTCGTCCATACTTACTTTTTTATATTCTGACACCTTGATCCAGGTGGATATCGGTGGCCCCCCACCTCTTCCCACTGGCTCAAAACAATTTTCTGGCAATTTTGGCAATTTAGTATTTTTAGCAGGTTTTAACTTTCGGGGCCATTTTGAGGGACCAAATGAAGGTTTTTCTAAATAAAGGTTCTCAATGATAGCATAAGGCATGATTTATCTCCCAAAATGAATCTCCTCGATGATACCTTTCCAACGAGATATCATACATCTAAAACGGAGATCGTATGCAAAAGTTACGACCCCGGGAAGTTGATGTACTAACTGACCCAAACGGGGTCCACATGACTTTTGGTACTTCATCTCCTAGGGTTAGGTTTTTGGATGTCTAGGAGTTTTGGCATTCCTGTTTATTGTAAAAATTCCTTCAGAGCCTCATTTTAATCATCTTATTTCGAATGCAAGTAGCCGACACATCTCTTCTCAGAGATAAGCTGCCACCATTCTATCGAGTCGTTCACTCTATATTTTACAGTCTCTGTACATTTATTTCATTAATAGAAATTGTGGATTATTGTATATCTGTGTTTATGGTTGCATCTATGATATATTTATGTTATATTATTGACTATCTGCGATATCTCTATGCATTTCTTTATTATATCTCCGATCTCATTTCATGCCGAAAATAATCTGGATCACACCTAACACCTTGTTTATGCAGGTTGCAATTCATTTGTTTATAAGTTTTTTAATTATTCCATCATAGATCTCTATTTCTATTCATAAAACTATAAATCATTCCACAATTTGGTTATTTAGGGAGTGTTTCTCTTAGCCACATCTACTTTATTAAATTAGGTCAATTACGTCTTGTAGATTTACATGAACTGTTTGCTTTATTTCCAGCATTAGAATGCTAGGATCAGAGTTGATTTTGAGTTATGATTTTTAATTATATCTTGTAGGCTTGCATGAATTATTAAATTTGTACAAAATATTTTCTAGTATCAGTGTGATAGAACAAGTGATTGATTTTGAATCTCTTCTGCACAATGTTTGTAGACCATATGGATTATAAGAACATCTAATGTAAAGATAGATTATTGTAAAGATAATGTTTATTTCCTGCAAGATAAAAGTTGTAAAGATCTCCCTGGAATGGGCTTGAATTATATCCTCAAATCTTAAGATAATCCATATGGTAAATTAGGTAGATTATTGTAAAGATAATGTTTATTTCCTGCAAGATAAAAGTTGTTGGGCTCTAAAGATGTGCTAAAATATAACCTCTATGCCCAACATGAACATCTCCTTGGAATGGGCTTGAATTATATCCTCAAATCTTGAATGGTGGAGGAAGTATTCGAGAAGTCCTTTTGAATTAATCCTTACATATTCCTACACATTACAAAGCTCACACATATTTGAGATATATATGAAAACATGTTGATTTTCTAAAATTTTAATCACGAATTTCTTTTAAATACTAAAATGAATAAAGTGGAGAATAATAAGGTGAAACCCAAGTATATTTATGGAAATGAAATCGTGAAAAGTTAATGGGGCGATGAAATGTGGAGAATGATGAAGGGAAAGGTGGATGAGAATAGGACATTTATGAGCCCCAACATGCCCCCCAACTTAACATGTTGCATGTCCTCATGCAACCATGCATGGATCTTCTCAAGAAATTTTGGCATTTGAATGTTGGCTTTGAGTGATGATAATAAATGCTTCCAGGATGGGTTTTACATGAGTAACAACTGACATTTTCTTATGGTTGGTTCTTGTGTGAAAACCATGAATATAAAGAATGTTGGTCCTTGTGTTAACAACATTCATTTCGTTACTTGTTATCTTGTTGTTATGATAATAATTTGCCCATATTTTTACTGGAAAATGTATGCTATCAATGTGCATAAGGAAAACATCACTGAGTATAAGAAAGCCCCTTTTATTTATATATGTGTGAATCATGCCAATATGTATATCAGTGCTTATGAAGCGAAGTGCAGCAGAGTATCGTTGGAAAAAAATGTTCATAAATGGTAAATGAGACAGAAAATGGAATGATGGTAGTGGAAAAGTGGAGTGATGATAGTGAATAAAGTCTCCTACCCCCCAAATTAACTTGTTGCATGTCCTCATGCAATGTGGCATAAGTCATAGAAGTGAAAAGGAAAGGGAACTGGATGAGGGAATTTTCCAAATTATTCATTTCTAGTAGTTGAGGAATTACATGATTAAAGTTTAGAAAATAACCTACCTCCACTTACCCAAAATGTTGATGAACTATGCAATAGGAATATAGTTGTTGATGCTCCCATTTCCTCTCCATCTCCTATTGTTGGCTTCTAGGCAGAACGTTATGCTACATTTATGCAACTCCTTTGTGCCTATCATGTATGTTTTAGTTTCCCTAGGATGTGTTTTGTTGTTCATCGTGGAAAACAATAATAACTGGGTCTGCACACCATCTCATTAATTTGATGGAGAGCATGGTCGTGGGCAGTCCACAACAGTGGCGAGAATCACGAAGATTGAGTGTGACAATTATGGGCAATGGAAAAGGTCAAAGTTGGATAAAAAGAACGAACAATTGATGCCGATCCTGTATGAGGAATGAAGACACGGGCTGGGCGCCACAAATTTTCTCCTAATAGTTGAAGCGTTCATGGTGGCTTGCTGGCGCAGGTCTTCTTTTATTTGTTTTTTTTTTATTATTTGTTTGAATTTTCTTTTATTTGTTTGTTTGTTTGATTTGTTTTTTTGTTTTTGTTTGATTGATTTAAATTATCTGTTTTTTGTTTTGTTTTTTTTGTTTGTTTTAAATTATAAAACAATTAAAAAAAAATTTGTTTGTTTGATTATAAAACAATTATAATAACAAAAATAAATAAAAAATTGTTTTATTATAAAGAATTTACTTTTTTTTATATAAGAACAAAAAACATATATTGTTTGTTTATTATAAAAAAATGTTTTTATTTCTTTTGTATTCTTATTTAAATCAGTATGGATGATCAGGAGGATCACAACCATGTGAGACATTATGAGGGAGAAGAAGTAGGAAACCAAACAAAAACTACTTTTGGGTTTCCAATTTCGGATACCACAAAAAATGTTAACATGAAGAACATTCCACTCTCTGCACTACCCACCTTTTATGGTAAGAGTAGTGAGGACCCAAATACATTCATGTTTGAGTTTGACATCTTGTGTAGAAGTTATAACTACTTTCAAGATGCTCAGAAATTAAAACATTTTCCTGCCACTCTCAAGGATTTTGCACTTAGATGGTTCTTGGGATTAGGAGAGTCTAGTATTAGATCTTGGGAAGAAATGAAGACTATATTTCTTAAGAAATACCAAGACTATTGAAAATCTAAAGATTCTCGTAATGATATTTTTAAAATTCAACTGTTAGAGGATGAGAGTCTCGAAGATTACATGGTATAGTTTGCTTATACTTCACAAAAATTGAAATATCATGACCTTCCAGACGATGCAATCAAGACTCTTTTTCTTAAAGGAATTTTGGAAGAATATCTAGAGACACTTAACTTGATGGAATCAGGAGACATCTCCCATAAACCATTCATTGAAATCTTTGAGATGTGTATAAATTACTCGAGAAGTAGGGACAAAACTGGAAAGAGTGTTTGGGATCCCTATAGTAGAAACCTAAAAGGAGTTAGTTCTAGTGGGATTACAAGGGTAGAAATAGGAAACATGTTGGAAAACTTCAAAACTGATATTCTAAGTAAAATAGGTTCCCAGTTGGACACTTTAAATATTAAGAAGAAACAAGAGGAAGAGAATGAAACAATGTGCATATTTTGTCTAAGGTCCAGGAGGAAGCATTCCTCATGGGAATTCCCATTAGACAACATTTTAGTTTGTAGCTTCTGTATTGAAGATCACCCAACTGAAAAATGCCCATCACTGCCTGGTTTATTATCCATTTATAAAAGTGGGGATCTTGGGGAATCTTCTTATGCACCTAGGAGGCCATGGCAGCCTAGGAGTCATCCTACGTACCAGGATCTACCACCTCAAGCTCCACCTTATTACCAACAACCACAATAATGGAACTCACCAAATTGGAAAAAATGGTCTCCATAGTATGATTCACACCACCCTTGGCTACAAGGATGGAGAGGAGGGAATACCCAAGGAAACATTCAGATTCCACCTGTTCCTATGCCCAGTCATCTTTACCCACAGTTTCCACCAAACATCCAACAAATTTTTCCAGGTTTTCCCACCCACCTTTACCTTCTATTCCACAACAACCTCAACATTTTCAAAATACAAGTTCCTCAAGACCAACATTATTACCATCACAACCAATTCCTAACCCGAATAATAAACCAACTCAACCTCTTCACAATGTTGAGTTGCAATCCTTCTCGACATATGTTATTTCTCATGTTCCATTACATGAGATTCAACTAAGGTTGGGGAAAGTTATGGATAAATAGAGGCCTTTAGTAGTCATCTGGTAAGAAGAAGAAGAAGATGAAACTCCCGAAAAACCCACAGATGACACTAAGTGGGAAGATGTTATTATTCCCAAAGACCAGGAACAAAATCTTTCCCAAAGTGAATCTTCAAATATTACAAAATCCCCTTCTTATCCAAAGAGATTAGAAATTGAGAAACGAACAATTTGACTGGAATTTGACATTATAAATGAATTGAAGAATATCTGTGTCAAAATTCCCCTGTTACAATCCATAAAGGACATTCCAATTTACAGTAAGGTGACCAAGGAATTGTGTATCAAGAAACCAGGTAGGAAACAGGAAGATCCTCCAACAGTACATCTGATAGGAGAATTGTTTGAATACATATCAGAGCATCCTAGGGTCACACAGTATGCAAACCTAGGGAATATCATATTATCGATAACCGTTAATAAGGTTCCCATTGGAAATACTCTCATAGAACCAGGGGCAGCCATTAATGTTATGATTGTTACTACCTTAGAATAATTACAGTTGAAACACTTCCTTAGACCTACCCCAACTATTTTGGAATTAGCAGATAAAACAAAATTTATACCTGAAGGAATCTTGGATGATATCATAGTCACATTAGCATCATGGGAATATCCAGTAGAATTCCTTTTCATTCAAAGGATCCTGCTAAAGGGAATCCCGTTATCTGGGGAAGACCTTGGTTGGCCACAACCAATGCATTTATTGGCTGTAGAGAAGGTGAAATGACTATCTCTAACGGACTTTCTATAAAGAAACTTACCATATACCCACCAGCTCAACCTGTTATAGAGAATCTATGGTGGATTGAATGTCCATATGAGAATGAGAACTAGGAAGAACCAGTGTTGCCTAGTGATCATTCCTAGGCACTTCAGGAGCAAACGATGTAGAATGTGCTAAATCAATTTATTTATGCAATCACATGTGTTGATTTTCCTCAATATTTTCCCTAATTTGAGTATATGTTTGGTGAAAAATTTCAAGAACAGTTGGACCCGTCAAATTTTTCTTCAACATCTTTTATCTTTGAGATATATGAATCTACCATATCTTATACCATGCCTTATGATATTAGTCCTGGTGAATTCCTACATATAAATTCTTGTCTAGATGCATATCAACAAGAACAATTAGTGAATGTCCTTAAGGACCAATTAGGAGCATTCACCTTGGAATATACCGATATGAGGGGTATACACCTTGACACATGCATTCACACATATATACCCAGGCAGAAGTAACACATGTTAGGAAATCTCAGAGGAGGATGAATCTGGCACTAAAGGACATAGTGAAGGAGGAAATACAAAACCTATTGAATGTCGGTTTTATTTATCCAATCTCTGACAACAAATGGGTATCCCCTCTTGTAGTGGTTCCAAATAAAGTAAACGGAAAATAGAGAGTTTGTGTTGACTTCCGGGAACTTAATAATGCCACTCTTACAGATTATTTTCCACTTCCCTTTATTGACCAAGTCTTGGATACCTTGTTATGGAAGCGATATTTTTTCTTCCTAGATGGATATAGTGGATAAAATCAAATTATTATAGCACCTGAGGATCAAGACAAGACTACTTTCACTTGTCCTTAGGGAACCTATTCCTATAGGGTCTTACCATTTGGTATGTGTAATTCTCTTGCCACATTCCAATGAGCAGTATTAGGGATATTTGTTTACCTCATTCGTGACTGTGTGGAAGTGTATATGGACGATTTTACAGTATATGGTAATAATTATCAAGAAGCCCTAGATAATATGAAGAAAGTTCTTATTAGATGTCAAGAGATGAATTTATCCTTAAGTTCTGAGAAGTGTAAAATGTTATTGACTAAAGGAGTAGTATTAAGGCATCATGTTTCATGAAAAGGGATTAAAGTGGATCCTGCTAAGATTGAGGTAATCATCAAACTTCCACCTCCAAAGACTCAAAAAGAGGTAAGAATCTTTCTTGGACATGCCGAATACTACCAACTATTTATTGAGAATTTTACAAAGATTGTTGCACCAATGTTTGGATTTCTTACAAAAGATGTTGATTTTGTTTGGATTGACCATTGTCAAACCACCTTTGAAACTCTAAAAGCTAAATTATTTGTGGCACCGGTTCTTAGGGGACCCAATTGGGCCCTTCCATTTCATATATCCATTGATGCCTCTGATACTGGAATAGGAGGAGTATTAGGAAAAAATGAAGACCAAAAATCCTATGCCATTTACTTTGTGAGTAAGAACTTGACCCCTACCAACATAAACTATATAATCACCGAAAAATAATTCTTGGCGACATACAGATCACTCTACCATTATATTTCTCATGAAAAAACCTATTACCAATGGTTGAGTAACTAGGTGGCTCCTTTTATTACAAGAGTTCAATATCACCGTCCTTGATCGACCAAGAGAAGAGTACTTAGTAGTTGATTTTCTCTCGCGCATTAATCATGAGGGTGATAGTATTCCTGTTGATGATAGTTTTCTAGATGAGCATCTCTTTTCCATCTCCATAAACACTCCATGGTTTGTAAACATGGAAAATTATTTGGCTACTAGAAAATTACCAGCTCATTTATCACCTCATGAAAAGCGTCGAATTATAACACAAAGTGATAACTACTCCTGGGTTGGCCATGAACTTTTTCATACTGGACCAGAATTGATTATTCGTAGATGTGTTCGAGAAGATGAGATAGAAGAAATCCTACGAAGTTGTCATGATGGACCATGTGGTGGACATTTTTCTGATAAACGTACAACATATAAGGTTTTGAATTCATGTTACTATTGGCCTAGCATTTTTAAGAATGCTACCAAATATGTGAGAAGTTGCGATAGTTGTCAGAGGATAGGAAGACTCACATCAGCTGATGAAATTTCCTTATGTGCCCAGGTTATGATAGAACCTTTTGAGAAATGGGCCCTTGATTTTATAGGACCAATTTCCCCCATGTCTCGTAAGAAGAATTATATTCTTGTTTGCACATATTATGTCACCAAGTGGGTAGAGGAAAAAGCCTTGTTTAGGGCTACTGAAAAATCTATTGTTGAGTTCATTTACGAAGATATTTTTACCCGCTTTGGTGTTCCTCGTGAGATTGTCACAAACAAGGTACACAATTTACTTCTAAGATGATGAAGGAATTAACAGAAAAATATGGGATAAAGCATCATAAGTCCTCTCCATACCACCCACAAGCTAATGTCCAGGTAGAATCAACAAACAAAGTATTGGAAACTATCCTAACAAAAATTTTCCAATTACACCATAGATATTGGGCTGATAGACATCTAGAGGCTTTGTGGGCATATCGTACCACATGGAGAAACACCACTGCACATACCCCATATGAACTAGTTTATGGAAAACAAGTACTCTTACCGATTGAATTCCAAGTAAAGAATTTTCGTATTGTTGCACAATTGGGATTAAATTTAGAAATATTCCACTTTTATCTTTACCTAACTTTCATGGTTTATCTTCTGAAGATCCTAATGAATTCCTTTTCGAGTTTGATATATTATGCAAAAGTTATGATTACATTACCAATGCTAAAAAATTAAAGCTATTTCCAGCAACATTAAAGGGAAAATCATTAATATGGTTCATGAGTCTTGGAGGTCATGTAATCACAACATGGGATCAAATGAAACAGAAATTTCTGCAAAAATATCAAGACTATTGCCGAACAAGAGAAAAAAGAGATAAACTATTCAAGATGATACAGAAAGAGGATGAAAATATGGAGGAATTTGTGGAAAGGCTACAGTATAATCTACAAAGATCTAGTCACCCCAATGTAAGTAAAGATATTCTTAAAACAATATTATTAAAAGGAGTAAGGGATGACTGTCTAGATATGTTGAATATGCTTGGTAAAGGGGACATATCTAAAGAATCATATGATGAAATCGTTAACCTCTGTAAAATATGTTCAAGAGGAGCTGCAAGGAATAGATCAAACAACAGTTATACCACATTTTCAAAAGTTCAAAAATCAGCCAGTGGAGGAGCAACAAGAGACAAAATAGGTAATTTACTTGAGGATTTTAAAACTGAAATGTTAAGTTCTTTTGCTTCACAAATTGACACCTTGCTGATTAAAAAGAAACAAGCCGAAGCAGAAGCGGCTTTGTCCATCTTTTGTTCCAAATGCAGAGAAAATCACCCATTAAGGGAATGCCCATTGGACAAAATGCCAATTTGCACCCTTTGTGATAAGGATCACGAAACTCAACCATGCCCTTCTTTACCAAGAATCAAAGCAACATTTCAAACAACCGATGAAGAAGTTGAAGTTGTCTATCTATTGACACAGAGAAGGCAATGGAAACCGCGGGGATAAGGTATGAATCCTAATATGCCATTTACATCTTCTAATCATTGGAATAATTATCCTTCTTTTAGTCAAGCAAATTACCCTCCCTTTAACCAAATGC
>SNQJ01S0057395.1:0-23089 GCA_010110895.2 Picea sitchensis
AGACAAGAAAAACACTAAGGGTAAAGGTAAATTCAACAAGTCAAATCAATCATTTTGGTTTGAAAAAGACTTTGTTACTCCAGAAGACATCCCTTTATCAAAAAGTTCTTCTAATTCATTTGATAATGAAATGACAAAAGATTCTTTTGATACATAATCTTCAAAAGTATCTTCT
Organism: Picea sitchensis; assembly: GCA_010110895.2. Classification (NCBI taxonomy): domain Eukaryota; kingdom Viridiplantae; phylum Streptophyta; class Pinopsida; order Pinales; family Pinaceae; genus Picea; species Picea sitchensis. The sequence goes on from SNQJ01S0057395.1 coordinate 176, forward strand.
CCAACCTCAGATATTTTAGATGAAAGAAGAGCCTCATTTTTTGAAAATCCTCTTTTCAACAATAATGGTGATTCAGATCCTCAATCCCCTCAACATAAGAATCCAAAGTGGGCCGAACAACTTCTCAAAGATGTTCATTCAAATGAAATGAACAAAACAGGAACTAGGGGATCTTCAAGAGCAAAAGCTAATTTTGCTCATGCTTCCATTGAACCTACTTCTTTTGTTGAAGCAGTTGAACATAAAGAATAGCAGGAAGCAATGATTATTGAATATGATTCAATACTTGCAAATGCGACTTGGAACTTAGTTGACTGTCCACATGATATTAAGCCTATTGGTTGTAAATGGGTTTATCGATTAAAGTACAAGCCCAATGGTAAAATTGACAAGTACAAAGTAAGACTTGTTGCAAAATGTTTTGATCAACATGAAGGAATTGATTATGATGAAACTTTTCCACCCACAACTAAATGGAACACTATCAGAATGGTTATCAATTTGACTGCACATAATGGTTGGAAATTACATCCAATGGATGTCAAAAGTGCCCTCTTAAATGGTGATCTAAAGGAAGATATTTTCATGACTCAACCACAAGATTTTGAAGAAAAATGAAAAGAACATAAAGTTTGCAAACTTGTGAAGGCTTTATATGGTTTGAAACAAGCTCCTCGAGCTTGGTATACAAAAATGGATGAGTACCTACGAAAGGTGGGTTTTCATCGAAGTGAATAAGATGATACATTATATTTTTGAATGCAATATAAGAACATGGTGATATTTGTAGTCTATGTTGTTGACTTAATCATAATAGGAAATAATGAAGCTCACATCAAACAGGTTAAGGAAGAACTTGAAGTAGGGTTCAAAATTACTGATTTAGGAACACTTCATTATTATGTTGGAGTTGAAGTATCTCAACATCTTAACCAAATATTCCTTAGTCCAACTAATTATTCCACTGAATTGTCAAATAAATTTGGTATGGAAGATTGTAAACCTTCTCTTACCCCAATGGAGAAGAAATTGAAACTTTCAAAATTTGAAGGGGGGGAATTGGTAAACAATACAAAGTACAAGCAATTGGTTGGAAGTCTCATTTATTTGACAAATACTCGACCAAATTTGTCATATTCAATAAGTATACTTTCAAGGTTTATGCAGGAACCAAGGGAAAGTCACTGGAATTCAGCAAAAAGGGTACTAAGATACATTCAAGGTACAAAAGATTTTGGTCTTCTCTACAAAAGGAACAAAAATTTTACACATGTTGGATATTCAAATGTTAATTTTGCAGGTGACAATGATGATAGAACATCCACTTCAAGTTATTTAATGAATATGGGTTCAGCAACAGTATCTTGGAATTGTAAAAAGTGGACAACAATTGCAAATTCTTCAGCAGAGGCAGAGTACATATTAGCTTGGGAAGCAACATGTGAGATTGTATGGCTATGTAGAATTTTGCAGGATCTTGGTGAAACACAGAAAACACCAACTACGTTATTGATTGATAGTCGGTCAGCAATAAAGATGGCCAAGAATCCAGCATTCCATTCAAATACTAATCATTTCGACACCAAGTACCACTTCATCAGATCACTCATCATCAAAGACATCATCAAGCCTCAGTTATGTCCGTTTGAAGATCAAACTTCAGATATTTTACCAAACCTCTTGGTAGAATAAAGTTCACTAAGTTCATAGATGAACTTGGTCTTTTTAAAAATGAACTTCCAGATTAAAGGGGGGATTGTTAGCCTCATAATACTGAATTTCTATAGTCTAAGTATTTTCTAGTATAAATGTTTTTAGAAATTAATGTATTCTAGTTTATTAGGATAAGGACACCTAGCTTCTATGTAAAGGACACCTATCATACTCATGTGATTATGTTATTGGTTGTTCTCCTAGATTTTAGTTTAGAGTTGAGCTATATAAACTAGCTCTTTCTTCAAGTGAGGTCAAAGGAGTAGATTATGAATTCTCAGTGCAGATTGTAATCACTTTTTCCTTATTAATAAAATTATGTGTCTGGGGACACTTTGTCAACAAATTGGTAATGGTTATGATTCTAGAAGTAAACTGTTTCATATAAGGGTCATTATGAAACATACGAATATCGAACCTTTGTTAGATAGTGGATCTTAAGCTAACCTAATTTCAGAAGAAGTGGTTAATCAATTGGGATTAAAAACTAAGTTACATCACAAACACTATTCACCAAATTGGATAAGCAAAAATAAAAAAATCCATAACAAAACAATGTGTCATAAAGTTTGCAATTACATCTAAGTTTGTGGATGATGTAATATGTGATGTGGTGTCGCTAGAAGCATGTGGAATGGTCTTAGGTATCCCTTATTTATATTATCGCAAAGCAATCTTCTTCAGGGAACAAAATCAATATCACTTAACTAAAGAAGGGACAAAATATGTTGTGCATGCTCAGCATATTAAAGAAAATCAATCTCTTTTTACAATGGAACAATTGAAGAAGGAAGCTTATGCAAGAAATACACTTATAATTGTACCAAATGAAACAGTTGATCTTAAGCAAGAAATTAAAATCATTGTAGCATGTAGATCTAGCCACACTTTGCTTCAAGATGAGTTTTTGTCATGCAAGCTTGTAGAGAAGAACATAAAATTTGGTTCATTTTTAATCATGTTTCTGACATGGTTATCTCTACTAATGTTTTCTACATGGATGGCAGGGTGTTCAGAAAGATGTGAACAAGTTCAAATGGCTAACAATATGATTTCAGTTGTCATGGTTATTATGCAATTGATTGTGATGCAACAGGTGCACATGACAAATTTTAAAGACAAAGGACAAGTGGGGAGGCCTATCCTGCACTTGATGTTTGGTTAATATCCTTTTGGAGGACCAAAAGGTCTAAGTGGGGAGGAATGATCCAAAATGGATCCATAATGGCCAACAATTCAAATTTCTTGGATTCGGATGAAACCAACACCATTGTGTAGTGCTTGTCATACCGATTCCAATAGTATATATTATTTTTTGAAAATAGAGCTTATATGGCGAAGATATCACATTCTGAAGTTTTTTCGAAACAAGCAAAAAAGTCAAAGTCAATGGGTCTAAGTCAATTGATGACATCAGCAGTATGGTTGATGACATCAGCATGATGTCATGTTGATGTCAACATGACCTGTGGCATCCTCTGAGTATGACATGTGTCAAATGTATTCAACATTTTTGGGTGTTTATGTGGTGATGATGTGGACTGTACAGACTGACACATGGAAGTCCATACGATGACATGGTAGTCTGTACGATGATGTGGATGTATGGATGACACATGGCAAGTTTTTGGTTGGCTAATGTGGTAGTACGGACGTTGATGTGGCAGTACAGATGTTGACGTGGGGATTGATTGGGCAGGTTGACGTGGTGGCATGACATCGATTGGGCCAATTAGGGGTGACATGTGGCCCAATCAGATGGAGCCACATGGAATCCCAAATTTTCCCAATGTGGGCTAGATCAAATTTTAAGGGCTTGGTCACATGGGGGCCATATGACCCAAGGCCCGAAGTTTAGGGGTTAGGTGCAACATGTGGCCACATTGGGCGCCATATGACCAGGAGCCCAGGATTTGGGGGTTGTGTGCCAGTTGTGCTAAATCTGGCAGATTTGGCCAAATTTGGAAGATTTTACCAAATTTGTGCTTGATTTTAGTGGATTTTTGCCTAGAAAATGGGATATGAGCCCAAAAGGAGCCCAGAAAGAGGGGGCAAGTTGGGATTTCGACCTGCAACTAAAAGTATATATAAACCAGGTCTTTTTACAACCATCAATAGTTTTAGAACAACAAAATGATGAATAATTTTTGAAGTTCAAGCCATTTTTATGCAAGGAAGCCATTGAGGAAGCAAGCTTTGGAGGTCATTTCCGGGAGTTCTACTCCATATTTTTCAGTTTCGTTTGTTGCATCAGGTTCCTGAGATAAAGAAAAACACAACAGAGTCTATCAAATACCAAATTGATGTAATTTTGATACATGTTTTAAGCATTTAAGATGAATAATAAGCCTCCCATTGAAGACAAAGGCTCGGAGATGTAGGAAAATCTGTGCAAACTCCATTATCAATCTTTGGTGTTATGGTTTGTTGTTCTTATAGTCTATTTTCTGTTTTTATTTCTTTATAATGGCTACATAATTCTTCAATTAAGCATCTTCTTCTTCTCTTTAAATCCTAAATGGTCAAATAACTCGTGCATAAACTTAACCATGGTCATTTAAAAGATCATTTTCGGATCAACTTTCCATACAACTGATTAAGTCAGCACATGCCTGATTTTTTATATCCATTGGAGAAAACAATGTAACAATATGGAATAACCCAATTCTTGTGGTTGTCCATTGATTATTTTGATTAATTTAGGAAGAAAATATTATGTATAAAGACCCCTTCTCTATCTGAGACAAGGGGGGGAAGGCAGAAGAAAGTTAGTGAACAAAAAATTTGTTGTTGTATTGATCTATGCATTTTTTTGCAATATAAGTTTCTCTTTATTCTTGTCCAATTGATGGTGTGTTGAGCACTTAGTGCCTTATTTCATTCATGAACCAATACCTCGTCTAAGGAGGTATCCCCCCTACTTAGCTTGGTACTGTTTATATTTTATGTACTTTATAGAAGTAGTTGAAACATCTATTATACATTTCTTTTATTTCCAACAATTCCTCTTTTTAACACTTTGTTGTAACTTTGGTACTTTTCTATTGCTGCAACTCTTGTTGCCGCAACTCCATGCCAACATTGTGGAACCTCGTTTTATGACTAATGAATGTGTATCTATAACATCTCTTATATATTTATTTTATTTCCAACAATTCCTTAGTTCAATACTTTGTTGTAACTCTAATATTTCATGTTTTGCAACTCTCGTCGCTGCAACTATGTACTCACATTACGACATTTTTCTTTCTGGACAATTATTATTTTGTTTGCAGTTCAGGTTAGTTTTTTTTCTTTGTTTACGACGTCTTTTCATGACACAATGTGGTTTGATTTATAAAACTTGATGTTTTTTCCATTTCAGTACATGAGCCATCATATGTGCTTCACATTAATCAAGATCATTTTAATACTTGAAAAGTCACCTTTGATGCTTGTGATTTATGTCCTATAAGTGTGACATTTACTCTCCTACAAGTGTCACATTTACTTTCTTGCAAAAGTGTGTTTCTATTCCTAGAAGTGTGGATTTGATTGTGTGGTTTAATTTGGTGACTTGATAAAGCATCTTTATCTATTTCCTTGTGACATGCATTTAGAAGTAATACAACCCATTGGAAATTACAACATCATACTTGCATATACAGTGCATGACAGTTCGTAAGTTATATACGGTCCTAGATTGATAATTAAATGCACAACTCTTCAATTTCTTACTAAATTAATTAAATTTTGTCAGTAGCACGTGAAATCCATGTAGACTAATCATTAACCTTGTAATGACACGTGGATTCACGAGAAACATCATTTTTCACATCATCAGAATAAAACAATAGTACCAAAGCTTCCAAAGACCATAACTTTGTATCCAAAACTTAGAATGAGAAAAAAATTGTATTGTTAGAAAGCTCTCAATTAGTAGAGGATGATGGTGACTTCAAAATTATGAAATGATGTAACTGAATGAAGCAAAATTTTATAATCTTTAACTACACAAGGTGAACTAGTGTGTGTGTTAAAATGGAGTTTTGGATAAACAAATTGATGACCAGAACACATGATAAATATAATCAAGAAATTAAGTCATAAGAAAATAAAATAAAAAACTAATCCAATCCAACACCAAAACAAGAAAAAATAGAAAAATGAGAGAGCCAATAATAATCATCATAACAAAATATTAAATGGAACAACCATAAAATCTCAGTCCAAGACTTAAAACTAAAGTAAAAATAGTAAGAAATTTCAAAGTTTAATAAGGGGGACCTCTAATTGTTTTCAAAATAAAGGGGAAGTTATTGTGGGAACAACAATTTCCCAGGAAGCAAGTCATCTCATTGTGTCACATCGAGTTGTGTGGCCAACTTTCTCATTGGTTCATTTCCTTACATCCCAAGTCATCTCTAAAAACTTTATGTTGTCCAAAGTTGTGGGCGAGTCAACTTTTCATCTCATCATAGGGCATGCCAAGGAGTCACATTGATTCTTCAGTTCACCTCATGTTTCCCAATGCATACAGGTCCACTACCTTCAGGCTCGCGTCAGTTTTCTGAGCTCGCCTAAGTCAGCCTCATTCATGTGTTGATGAAACCCGAGTTTCGATCTCTCAACCTTCTCTATCCTTCATGGTGTGTGTTTCAAGGTAGGGAATAGTTCCTCTTGGGCATGCCAAGCTCTCGAGATGCTCTTTCTCATGCCTATAAAGGTGAGGCAAGTCACCATTTTGTTGGTTGTGGAGCCTAATTATCTTCCTAATTCAAAGGTCTTTGTTTTCAGTCATGTTTATACCCCATGGATACTTTAAACCCTGAAAGAATGTACACTCCTCAATGTGGGGGAGTGCAGGGCGGGTCACCCCCCCTGCAGGGGTTTAGAGACGAAGCCCCTGAAGGAAAATTTTCCTTGTAATTGTATATTGTAATTTCATAGTAAATAAAGACCGTTCATTATAAGGTCATAGATCTGACGGTAGAAGTTATGTTAGGGTTTTTTTCCCTAGAAGGAAACCCTCTTTTATGAGGGAAATGTATTGTGGCTATGCATCATTGTGATTATTTTATTCTGAGTGAGGAGACTATGAGAGAAAGTAGAGGAAGTTATAGTGGGTGTGTTGTAGGTTGTATCCCTTCATTTGTTGGATAATAATAAAGGAAGGACCTGACAATTTCTCTGGTGGACGTAACCCACACTTGGTGAACCACGTATATCTGTGTCTCTATTGTATTATGTATCTTCTGTGTTTTATTTCTACATTTTTTTATTTTATTTCTCCACGATCCTGTTTTTATAACAAATGGTATCGGAGTGGAAGGAAACTCGTAGGAAAAGAGGGTTCCTAGTTCGAGTGGTAACAATGGTGGAAGATGGAAATTTTAGGGTTGAGAAATTTAATGGCCAAAACTACCAGTTATGGAAGATTATTTATATCAGAAGGATCTATTCCTACCATTGGGTGGAATAGAAAAGAAGTAGACGACCATGAAGGAATAAGAATGGGAGGTTCTTGACAAAAATGCATGAGTAACGATATGAATGAGCATGGCATCGTCGGTGGCTTTCACTATTTCGAAAAAAAAGACAATGAAGGAGATGATGGATGCAAGGGATAAACTGTATGAAAAACCTTCAATGTCCAATAAGGTATTTATAATGAAGATATTATTTAATATGAAGATGTCAAAAGGTGGTTCTGTTACAGATCATTTAAATTATTTTAATACAGTTACTAATCAACTAAGTTATGTAAAAAACTTATGTTACGGCTCTGGAGAATTTTTCAAGATAGGGTTTAACAGTCATGGTCTTAGCAATGACCAGCATGGTCACCAAAGGGGGAGGGAATGAAACCCCCTCATATAATCAGGTGGTGGTGGACATAGGGAAAGGCCCATGAGGCGACGGTTTCAAGGAACCTCTGGTAGGCACCTTGGGATCAAGATCGAAAAAGAATCAAGAGGGAAACGAAGAAAAAGTGATCACGTGGGAGAAGGAGCCAGAGAATCCTAGAATGGTGCGCAATCAATGAAGAACCCCAATGGGGTAGATGGAAACAAACCGTGTAAACCTAAAACAACCCTGATACCTAAGGTTATACTGAAAGACCCCCAAACACAACTCAGATGCAAGTTCATGGGCCTATGGTTCATAGAAAAAATGTTTCGCAACTGGATAAAATGCCATTGGAAGCCAAGTGGAGAAGTGGAACTCCACCTGGGCTCAAAAGGATTATTCACAATGGTATTTGTGAACCTGAATGACAGGGATAAACTATTTGAGGGGGGGGCATATTTCCATGCCTTAGCAGGGCTGTACATTCGTCTTTGGAAGGAAAAATTCTCCCCAGAGAAAGAAACCTTTAAAAATGTCCCAGTCTGGCCAAGGATTTAATCTTACCGCTAGACTATTGGTTGCCATACACCTTTGAAGCCATAGGGAACAGGCTCAGAAAATATTTCAAGACATCGTAAGATACTCTAAAAGTCATATATACATCTTACGCAAGGATCTACATAGAGATGGATGTTTCGGGGGTGCTCCTGTAATCCATAGGCTTGGAGTTTAGGGATGAGGAATGGATACAAAGAATAGACTACGAGAACATCATGTTTCGATGTAGAATATGTCATGAACATGGACACCTACTAGATACTTCCCTCTTAACAAATAAAAAGAATCGAAAAAAACCAAGCTACAGTAGGATGAGGATGGTTTTATGAAGCCAAATCACAAAAGTAGAGGAAACAAGAGACAAGGCAAGGCCCCAATAGGAAGAAAACCAGAATCCAATCTTAGAACAGAAGGGAGGGGTAAGCCCAACTAAGGAGAAGAAGGAGGTAAGGAAAAAATGAAAGATAAGGAAGCGAGTGAACATGCAACTCAGGAGAACACATAAGCTCCAAGCAACAAAGGAGAACAGGGAGGTAACGCAAGTCCCAGGGAAGGAGGAAACGAAGATGCCAACACCCCAATGAAAGAAGTAGACGTATATTCAGAGATGAATCCAAGTGATGTAGGAACAGAGGACCTAGATCTCAGAGACAATGTGGAAAGGGAAGGAATAGATATACCGAATATACTAGAGTAATGGAAAAGGCAGGGAGTAGAAAATGTGTCAGCGGAGCAACTCGATCGCATCCAATATCTCTTCCTCCTAAGGGAGGAAGAAAAATCCATAGGGATCAAGAGCATGCATGGCAATATAGGACACTTGGGAATCAAAACAGGTGATGGACATCCACAACACTCACCCAAGCAGGCAAGGAGGAAGAAAGGAAGAAAATAACATAGCGTATCCCTACAAGAACTAGGAGCCATATTGATAAACTCAAGTAAGATTAAAAATCTCTTACCCAACTCCCCCCCACATGTTTAAATGAATATTATAACATGGAATATAATAGGCCTAAACAACCCAATAAAGAAACGAATCCTTAAAAATAGATTGAGTAAGGAACAACCTGACCTATGTTTCATTCAAGAGACAAAATGCACTTTAGATAGAATGGAAACAATTAGTAAAAAAAAATGGAGTAAGTACAAGATCTTGGTTGTTGGAAGCCAAAAGATGGTGGAAGGTATCCTCACCTTATGGAACCCACAATTGGTGAACCTACTTGATGCAGAAGCCATGAGACACACACTTTCTGTTAAAATGAAAATTATAGGGAACACAGAGGAAATTCTATGCACTAATTTGTATGGCCCCTAGGTGATGGAGGAAAAAAGGAGAATGCTCTTCGACCTAGAGAATATGAAGGATCATACCCGCAACCCCCATTGGATCCTGGCAAAGGATTTCAACATCATCACTACACTCGCTGAGAAAAAAGGGGGCACTAGGAGACTGGACAGAGATGCAAAAGAATTATCAACATTCATTGACACAATGAATCTCGTGGACAATAGGACCAACAATGGTCAGTTCACCTGGAACAACAAATGACTAGGTCACCACCAAGTAGCTACAAGGCTAGATAGATTCTTGGTTTTAGAATCAATCATGTTGCAAGGACTAACTTTGGACTGCAACATCATCCCTTGGGGGGGATCATACCATTGGCCAGTTCAACTGGAAGCTATTTTTCAAACCACACCGAAGAACAAACCATTTAGATTTGACAAATTCTAGATTGACCATCCCACCTTAAAGGAGAACATCATCCAATGGTGGCGGGAGGAACTTTCGGATCAAGGGACAAGGATGTTCAAACTTTACAAAAAACTCAAGTACATCAAACAAAAAATCAAGGAGTGGAACATGGACGTCTTTGGAAATATAAACCAGGGGAAAAATATCATCGAGGATAGAATAAGGAAACAACATGAATAGTGCATCGATGACAAAATGAGGAAACTACAGGAACAGTGCATCGAAGAGGGATACATAGAGTATCAGAAAAAAGAAGAGATCCAAATGACCCGGGAATGGGAAGAAAGATACCAGCAGAAAGAAACCCTATGGCACCAAAATTCCTAAATAAAGTGGTTGAAGGAAGGGGAGAGGAATACCAAGTTTTTTCATAGAACAACTATTGCAAGAAGATCCCATAACAAAATCTTGACGATTAGGGATCGGGACAGGATCAAAAGAGAATCCCATCAGGAAATTGAGAATACATTGGTCAACCACTTCCAGGGGGTAGCCCAGGAACCCAACCAAGACAGATCTGAGGCCATAGAAAGAATAATTCATCACATCCCCAAGATGGTCACAGAGGAGAAAAATGTTGGCCTAAGAAAACCCATCACAAAGGAATAAATTGACCAAGTGGTCCAGGAGATTCCCAACAGAAAGGCCCCAGGCCTGGATGGATTCACATTGGAATTCTTCAAAGATGGCTGGGAAGTGGTTAAGCATGATATTTATGGGGTGGTGGAGGACTCCAGGCAATCGACATCCATCTTGAAATCTTTAAATGCCACAATGATCACTCTAATCCAAAACTAAAATGAAGCTAGGACCCCAGACCGCTACAGGACTATAGTTTTATGCAATGTAGTTTACAAGATAATCTCCAGAGTCATAGCCAAAAGGCTGAAGCCAGTCCTTCCCACATTGATTTCATAGGAACAGGTGGGTTTTGTGGAATGAAGACAAATCCTGGACAATATCATCCAATCCCATGAGATCATCCACATGATGAAAAGCCAAAGGAGAGGGGGGATGATAATCCAACTTGATATGGCGAAGGCTTACAAAAAAATAAGCTAGCACTATATGGCCAAGATGTTGGGAGCTTTTGGGTTCGACCAACACTAGATAAAATGGATAGTCACTCTTGTATCAATGATAAGATACTCACTACTAATCAATGGGGCCCCAACCAAACATTTATGTCCATCCGGAGGCATAAGACAAGGGGACCCGTTTTCCCCCTTCCTATTCATTCTAATGATGGAAGGTCTAAGAAGAAGCATAAAAAGCGCAACTGTAGCTGGTGAAATAAAAGGCATCAAACCTTTTGAAAATTGTCCAAGCTCCACACACCAACAGTTCGTTGATGATACCCTACTCCATAGCACACCCACGGTAAAGGAATCTAAGGCTTTTAAAAGAATATTAAAATACCTCAGGGGAGAAAATCAACCACTCCAAATCCATGATATATTTCTTCAACACTAATCCAGCAATTCAGTGAAACTTGGCCAACATTCTGGGGTTTGAACGTAAAACGCTCCCAACTAAATACTTGGGAATCCCCCTATGGAAAGAGCCTGCACAAAGGCTACATGGGAAGGAGTTATCAGCAAACTGTAGGAGAGGGTAAAAAATTGGACTTATAGAGCCCTAAACCTAGCCAAAAGGCTTATCCTCACCAAAATGGTTCTTCAAGCAATTCCAACGTATATGATGTTAGTGTTCCCATCCCCCAAAGGAATTCTACAAAAGATAAGAGCCATCCAATGAGACTTCCTATGGCACAGAACAAAACATAAAAATAAATGGGCCTTAGTGGCCTAGGATAAGGTATGCAGACCAAAAATCAAAGGCTACCTGGGGTTATAGGACCCACAGGTAACCAACGAAGCCTACGAGGAAAAGATCTAGTGGAGATGGGTAAATGACAAAACAGTACCGTGGGAAAACCTCTGGAAGGACAAGTATGCCTTGAACATAAATGGAGTGAATTCGGTTCATGGGCACAAGGGAGGGATCAACCATCTAGAATCTTTCCTGGAAAAATAAAAACTAGATCTAGAAACATAGCTTCTATGAAGTTAGAAATGGAAGAACATCAAGGTTTTGGGAGGACGCATGGCAATAGGAACCCATAATGGAAAATCCAGATAGGGAGGAGCTTCAACAGGAAATGATTGGGAAAGGAAAAACAACAATCCATCATTACTAGAAGCAAAGGGATGGCAGTGCCAGATGGAGGATCTGAGACAATCTTAACCCACACAATAGAGACCAGATCGAAGCAATAATGAAAGAGGTGGAGGAGGAATTGAGAAAAAGGAAAATTGGGGTCTCGGAAGAAGAATGGATACAACACTGTGGCATCGTAGGCTTGGAAACATGAGTGAGAAGGGGATGCAGATACTTCACAAAAGAAATTTGTTTCCAGATCTTAAACAAATTGATTTGGATTTTTTTGAGCATTGTGTTTATGGAAAACATAAGAGAGTTAGATTTCTCAGAGTCAAAAAAGAAAAGAAGCGTGAAAGATTAGAGCTTGTGCATACAAATGTACGGGGACCAACTCAGGTATCATATCTTGGTGTCTCTCATTATTATGTTACATTTATTGATGATGCAACTAGAAAAAAATGGGTTTATTGCATTTAACAAAAATCTGATGTTTTTTATAATTTTAAGAAATGGAAAGATTTGGTTGAGAATGAGACAAGAAAAATTTTGAAGTGTCTCAGATCAGACAATGGAGGTGAATATTGCAGCAAGGAGTTTGATGATTATTGTTCATACCATGGAATTCGTAGAGAGAATACATTTCCAGGAACACCATAAGAAAATGGTGTGTCAGAAAGGATGAACAAGACAATCATGGAGTGTGCAAGGAGTGTGATATTGCATATTGGTTTTCCCCTACAATTCTGGGCAGATACTATAGATATTGTTGTTTACTTAATAAACATAGGACCTTCAAGATATTTGGATGGTGGAATTCCAGAGGAGGCATGGACATGTAACACGGTAAACTATTATTTTTTGAAGACTTTTGGTTGTGAATCATTTGTCCATATTGATAAAGAAAATAGAACAAAGCTTGAGGATAAATCCAAGAAGTGTACCTTTATTGGATACAATGTTAATTATTTTAGTTATCTCTTATGGGATTATAAAAATCACAAAGTCATTAGGAGTAGAGATGTCATATTCAATGAGAAGGTTATGTACAAAGATTAGTTGCAGGGAAAGATACGAAAAAAGAAAAAAACATAATACACAATGCTTGATGGGATTGCTGAATTTTTTTTTCCAAAGGAACCGGAAAATCAAAATGTACAAGAGAAGGAGCACCAGGTACCTCAAAATCCTGCAAGTGTTGTTAGAATATCTACCAGGTTAAGTAGACCCCCTGAACAATACTCTCCTTCATTGTATTATTTATTGTTGACTAATTCTAGTGAACCAGAATGTTATGAAGAGGCAATGCAGGTAGACACCAAAAATAAGTGGGAGCAAGGAATGAAAGAGGAAATGGATTCACTGGTAAATAACCAGACTTGGGATTTGGTTCAGTTGTCTGCAGGGAAAAGAGAATTACAGAATAAATGAGTTTACAAGTTGAAGGAAGAAGATGGAGGCCAAAAGTGGTACAAGGCTAGACTTGTTGTAAAGGGGTTTGCACAAAAGAAAGGTATAGATTCTAATGAAATATGTTCGCATGTTGTTAAAATGACTACAATTAGGAGTATTTTAAGTCTTGTGGCATTAGACTATTTGCATATTGAACAATTAGATGTAAAAACATTTTTTCTCCATGGGGATTTGGAGGAAGAGATTTATATGCAGCAACCATAGGGGTATGCGTTCAAAGTGAAGGAGAATTTGGTATGCAGGTTGGAAAAGAGATTGCATGGCCTAAAGAAACCTCCAAGCTGGCAGTGGTATTTGAAGTTTGATAGTTTTATGAAAGAACAAGGTTGTAGTAGATATCATTTTGATCACTGTGTTTATTTTAAAAGGATAGAAAATGAAAGTTATATTATGTTTCTATTGTATGTAGATGACATGCTTATTGCAGGATCTAATATGTTGGATATAAATGTGCTCAAGAAGAAACTAGCTAATTCATATGAGATGAAGTATTTGGGTGCTGCAAAGAAAATCCTTGGTATGGGAATAACAAGAGACAGGAAAAATTGCAAATTGACATTGTCTTAGGGTGAGTACATAGAGAAGGTGTTGGAGAGGTTTCGAATACAGAATGAAAAACCAATTAGTACACCTTTGGCCATCCATTTCAAATTAACTAAGGAAATGTGTCCCAAGACACATGAGGAGATAGAATGCATGTCCAGGGTCCCTTATTCATTAGCAGTTGGCTCCTGATGTATGAGATGGTTTGCACAAGACCAGATATTGCACATGTAGTGGGAGTTGTGAGAAGGTATATGAACAATCTAGGTAAAGAACATTGGGAGGAAGTAAAGTGGATTCTCAGGTATTTGAGAGGTACTGCTACTCATGCATTATGTTTTGAAGGTTCATACACTATTCTATAGGGATATGTTGATTCAGATATGGAAGGTGATAAAGATAGCAGGCGGAGCACCACGGGGTATGTTTTTACTATAGGTGGAACATCAATAATATGGATTTCAAAACTGCAACATAAGAAGAGTATGTTGTTTCTACATAGGCTAGTAAAGAAATGATTTGGTTACAGAGGTTTATGAAGGAATTGGAAAAGAAGCAGGAGAATAACAGGTTGTACTGTGACAGTGAGAGTGGAATTCATCTTGCAAATAAATCAACCTTCCATTCGTAGACTAAGAATATATATCTATGTACCATTTCATACGATCTGTCTTGGAAGACAAACATTTGAAGTTGGAAAAGATACACACTGGCCAAAATCCTGCAGACATATTAACTAAGGGACTAACCAGGGAGAAACTGAGTTCCTTCTCAGTTTCAATTGGTATTCAATCATGAAGGTGAAGATGAGAAATTTTCCAGGTCCAAGAAGGATCATAGTCTAGCAGATACAACAATGGTGGAGTTGTTGATATTAGTCTCCAAGTGGGATATTGTTGGTTGTGGAGCCTGGATATCTTTGTGATTCAGAGGTCTTTGTTTTCAACCGTGTTTATACCCCATGAATAATTTACACCCCAAAAGAATTTACACTCCTCCATGCGGGGAAGTGCAAGGGGTGGGGTTACCCCCCCTACGAGGTCCGGGGTAAGCAGTCTCCCGCAGGAAAAATTGCCTTGTAAATATATATTGTAATTTCATAGTAAATCTAGACCGTTCATTATAAGGTCGCATATCTAATGGTAGAAGTTATGTTAGGGTTTTTTTCCCTAGAAGGCAATCCTCTTTTATGAGGGAAATGTATTGCAGCTATGCATCATTGCAAATATTGTATTCTGAGTGAGGAGAC
Organism: Picea sitchensis; assembly: GCA_010110895.2. Taxonomy (NCBI): domain Eukaryota; kingdom Viridiplantae; phylum Streptophyta; class Pinopsida; order Pinales; family Pinaceae; genus Picea; species Picea sitchensis. The sequence continues at coordinate 15,463 of SNQJ01S0057395.1, forward strand.
TGTGAGAGAAAGTAGAGGAAGTTACAACGGATGTGATATATGTTGTATCCCTTCATTTGCTAGATAATAATAAAGGAAGGACCTAGAAATTTCTCTGGTGGACTTATCCCACACTGGGTGCACCACGTATATATGTGTCTCTATTGTATTATGTATCTTCTGTGTTTTATGTCCACATTTGTTTTATTTTATTGCTCCACGATCTTGTTTTTCTAACACATTTCACTTTGTCTTTCTCGAGTGCACTCTCTGTCTGTTAACAAAATTCATCTATGGTTTATTGTCATGTGTGCATGCCCAACTTGTAAGTTGGAGGCTTTACATCCTTCCCCACTTAAAGCTATTTCCATCCCTGGAAATCTCCTTAAAATGCCCAAGTGTTGAACTATACTGACCTCCACTATGTCCATACTTTGAATTCTTTTTCCATGTGTCTCATGCATTGGTATATACCAAGTCCTTTATTGGTTGGGTGATCAATCCATCCATCACAGTGTTCCAACAAAATGCTTGTCTCCACATCCAATGCACTCTTTTCCATCTACAACTTAATCATCTTGTCCAATCTCCTTTGTTCAAGACAAGTTTTACTCCTTGTCTCAAACTCGTCAATTTATCTTCAACTCAACACTCCAATCATGTTACCAAGATGGTGATTGCTCTCTTTTGAAACTCATCACATATGTGGTTTCTATCGTTCCTTATCAAGGTTATTGTCTACTTCAACCTACCAAGTCATGCTTCAACCAAGTCGATTGTGGAACCTTCTCCTCAATATATTCCATGACCCTTTCTTATAGTAGGGTGTGTCACTATATCTACTAATGAACCTTTTTACAAGGCACCCAAGGTTGCACTTCCCACCTCATTGCACTGTGTTTCCTCCATGGTTTCTTAGTACATGGAATGTACCCAATAGCCACCAAGGCTAGCATACATGGTTTCTGACTTGTTCTCTATGCGCAAGTATCTCAAAACCAATCTAACTTCCTTTGGTGTGCATCCCAATTCCTCAAGTCATTCTGCAGTTTGTTGAAAATCATATATCGCCATGGATTTCCTACAAAAATTCACAATTGATACATGATCTCATTCTTCACATCCTAATTCCTCCTCTATGTTTGTCTCTAAGTCTGTTTGGGTAAGTGCCTCCACACAGTGACTCATCTCAACACTTGGTACTTCTATGGTGAGTAAGTCCTTTAACCATTTATCACTAACTTGTTCACAAGCTTGTTGGCAACATGGTGATCTGTGAGGTGATTCTTACTCATGTGCAAGTGTTGCAAGAAGAGAATTGGCACTCCCCTACACTCTCCTTTAGGTTTTTTATCCAATCAATATTCTTAAGGACCAATATTACTAAATTCTTTGTTGTTGTCAACTATCATCCTAGGTTGCAAAATCCATTCAATCTTCTTAAGGACCAATATTACTAAATTATTTGTTGTTGTCAACTATCATCCTAGGTTGCAAAAATATTCCATGCCCAAATATACCCCTTGCTATTGCATCACATCGCAAGTGCCTCTTGCACCACTACTAGTTTCCCCATTCAACATGATCACAAAATTTTTGGGCATTCGACCATGCTTACTCTTTTTCATGATAGGCACACTTGGTGTCTTGGCTTCATTCAAGAATACCAAGAGATCCTCATGAATGAATGGAACTGCCTTGGCAATCCTACAAAAATCATGCCCAAAGATCATTGCATGATCATCTAATGGAGAAATAAAAAAATCAAGGTTGCCAAATCATTCTCCCACTCTCATTGGTGTTGAAGGAATTACTCCCATTGTTGACATCATCTTTGAGTTGACCACCTTACATGACCTCGTGTTGTACTCACGCTTGCACTGGAGTGACATTGCGCCTTTCTCACTCATAAATCTATGGGTCACATCGGTATCCACCAAGGCTACCAACTTCAACCCACTTACTATTGCATTCATAAAACAAAGTCTATCCACATCTTTGTTTTGTGAATGTTGTCCCCAACCCTCTGTTGCGGACTCCTGCATGTGTGCCACGAACACATTCAACCTCTTCTTTAGTTCTTTCAAAGGTTCTTGTCTCTAGACCATCTCTATCAAGGATTTGGTCTCTTCCACTATTGGTGTTGTTTGGGCTTCCTCCGACTCGATTAACAGAGCCAATTTTCCTTTCAAGGGACAATCTTTCACAAGGTGTTTGCGTGAGAAAAAGTGGCATTTGATAGGATTACCTCTTTTCTTGGTTGGTTTGGAGTATTCTCTCATCACAATACTGCCTCTGTTTGGGTCATATTCCTTCTCAAGAGCTCCGAACTCAACCTGCTTCAAGGTCTAAGTTTCACCAGCCAACATTTTCAGCTTGTTGAAATGTGATTCCATCCATGCCTCAAACTCATCCATCCCTCCTAAACCCTCCCAAAGTCGAGTTACGATGCCTAAATTGGATTTCCAATGTTCATCGTTCATGTCGATCATATCTCCAAGTTTGGGTCGAGGTGTACCATTGAGAACATCTGAGTTTCAACTACGTCTTAATAGCGAGTTGAAACAATCCCAACTCGCTCTTTCTCTTTCTGCGAGTTGGGATTGTTGTAACAAGTTAACAAACTACAATAACTAGGAAATTGGGATATGAGAGAGGATTAGAGCCATCCATAGGTGATCTCATCTTTGTGGATTCTTAGCCTTAGCTCGGGGTTGGATCTATTGCAGAAATATTGCGGGAAATAGAGAGCTTATGGTTGGGTGGAACATCGTTTTTTTGCTTTTAGTTGGTGTTTAACTTCCAAAAAGATAAGTGTTATGGTTAGTTTTTAATTATGTGAATTAATGTTATTATTATGTTATGAATTGAATTTTGTACTAATCTACATGTTCAATCTTGCATTGTAATTATGGTATCATTTTCCATTGGATGCATTATTTTGTTTGCACGAGTATGCATTGACGTGTTTGCATGCATTAATCATTTCATAACAGGACAATGAGTAATTATGTTATCAAATATGTAGAATGAGTATTTAAACCTAATTTGATGGATACGTATGTTAGTGAATGGTATAAGAGAAAGAAGATGAAGAACAATTTATGGTTTTGAGAAGTTTCCTATATCCTCAAAGATGGATAGAGGATATTGGGTATGTTACAAAGTGGTATTAGAGGAAGAATTTTAATATGTTGTGAGAGGAATTTGGAGTACCTCACTAACCCAACATTGTACAAGGGTGGTTGGGTATGCTACAGTTTCCTTGATAATGAATATGATCCTTACTCCAAAACTTTTTGTTTTGAATATGATTTGTATGTGCCCTTTTCATGATCAACTGAGTGGTTTTCATTCTTGTATAGTCTTTGATGAATATCCTTGTGAAGAGCACGAGGTCTCACCTCATGGAAATGAATGCATGGAAGGTACCTTTGAAGTGGATGAGAAATCTTGTTACGATCCTATCCTAACCCCTGTCCATGGGTTATTAGTTAGTAGAATATGTTTTCTATGTAATAAATGCTGACATTAGTCAATAAGGCCTAATAAAAAAAGGAGAATAAGTCAATGTAAGAAGACCTAATATAATATTTCTCTTCTAGAAAGATATTCCTCTAGAAGTTTCCTTAGAAGGTAGAATTAGTATAAATAAGAGTAGGAGGAATTAGATAATTATTGTAATAGAGATCTTCTATACTAGAGGTTTCCCCCTCGAAGAGGTAAGTGAACATTACTATCATTAATAAAGGTGATATTTTTGGTGTTATTTTGGTGTTATTATGATATTGTTCTAGATATATCATTTTTTTTCTTCCATTTGTTGCTAAATATTTATGTTATGCATAATATATTATATCTGGAATATTTCAAGTTGTATCAGAGCTCTTTCTAAGGAAAGACTTGTGGGGTATTTTTTTTTCAAGATAGAGATGTATTATGACGTCTTTAAGCTACAAATATTTGTCGTTACAAGAATAAACCCACAGTCGGGGAGAAATACACACAAGAAATATAAGTGGTTTTTAAGCGCACATATGTTGGCCATCCTTGTAACCCCTGTTGGTACCCCTTCGAGTGGTAGTGCATCAGACAACACCTGTATATGGATCATACTAAGCATCCTAAATCCCTCCATAGATAAACCGATCATCTTCCTGACTGATATAGTGTCACTGAGAACAACACTCAGGAAGATCTTATAGTGAACTAGTGTGTGTGTTAAAATGGAGTTTGGATAAGAAAATTGATGACCAGAACACATGATAAATATAATCAAGAAATGAAGTCATAAGAAAATAAAATAAAAAACTAATCTAATCCAACACCAAAACAAGAAAAAATAGAAAAATGAGAGAGCCAATAATAATCATCATAACAAAATATTAAATTGAACAACCATAAAATATTAGTCCAAGACTTAAAACTAAAGAAAAAATAGTAAGAAATTTCAAAGTTTAATAAGGGGGGCCTCTAATTGTTTTCAAAATAAAGGGGAAGTTATTGTGGGAACAACAATTTCTCAGGAATCAAGTCATCTCATTGTGTCACATCGAGTTGTGTGCCCAACTTTATCGTTGGTTCATTTCCTTACATCCCAAGTCATATCTAAAAATTTTATGTTGTCCAAAGTTGTGGGCGAGTCAACCTTTCATCTCATCATAGGGCATGCCAAGGAGTCACATTGATTCTTCAGTTCACCTCATGTTTCCCAATGCATACAGATACACTACCTTCAGGCTCACGTCAGTTTGCTCGACTCGCCTAAGTCAACCTCAATCATGTGTTGATGAAACCCGAGTTTTGATCTCTCAACCTTCTCTATCCATCATGGTGTGTGTTTCAAGGTAGGGAATAGGTCCTCTTGGGTGCGCCAAGCTCCCAAGATGCTCTTTCTCATGCCTATAAAGGTGAGGCGAGTCACCATTTTATTGGTTGCGGAGCCTAATTATCTTCCTAATTCAAAGGTCTTTGTTTTCAGTCATCTTTATACCCCATGGATACTTTAAACCCAGAAAGAATGTTCACTCCTCAAGGCAGGGGAGTGCAGGGGGGGTTACCCCCCCTGCGGAGTTTTAGGGATGAAGCCCTCGAAGGAAAAATTTCCTTGTAAATGTATATTGTAATTTCATAGTAAATATGGACCGTTCATTATAAGGTTGTATCTTTGACGGTAGAAGTTATGTTAGGGTTTTTTTCCCTAGAAGGAAACCCTCTTTTATGAGGGAAATGTATTGTGGCTATGCATCATTGTGATTATTGTATTCTGAGTGAGGATACTGTGAGAGAAAGTAGAGGAAGTTACAGCGAGTGTGTTGTAGGTTGTATCCCTTCATTTGTTGGATAATAATAAAGGAAGGACCTGCCAATTTCTCTGGTGGACATAACCCACACTGGGTGAACCACGTATATCTGTGTCTCTATTGTATTATGTATCTTCTGTGTTTTATTTCTGCATTTGTTTTATTTTATTTCTCCACGACCTTGTTTTTATAACAAATGGTACCAGAGTGAAAGGAAACTCGTAGGGAAAGAGGGTTCCTAGTTCGATTGGGAACAATGGCGAAAGATGGAAAGTTTAGGGTCGAGAAATTTAATGGCCAAAACTACCAGTTATGGAAGATGCAGATGGAAGATTATTTATATCATAAGGATCTATTCCTACCATTGGGTGGAATAGAAAATAATTAGATGACCATGAAGGACTAAGAATGGGAGGTTCTTGACAAAAATGCACGAGGAACGATATGACTGAGCCTGACATCGTCGGTGACTTTCACTATTTCGAAAGAAAAGACAATGAAGGAGATGATGGATGCAATGGATAAACTGTATGAAAAACCTTCAATGTCCAATAAGGTATTTATAATGAAGATATTATTTAATATGAAAATTTCAAAAGGTGGGTCTGTTGCAGATCATTTAAATGAATTTAATATAGTTTCTAATCAATTAAGTTATGTAAAAAAAAATTGTTACGGCTCTGGAGAATTTTTCAAGCTAGGGTTTAACAGTCATGGTCTCAGCAATGATCAGCATGGTCACCAAAGGGGGAGGGAATGCAACCCCCTCATACAATTAGGTGGTGGTGGACATAGGGAAATGCCCATGAGGCGACGATTTCATAGAACCTCTAGTAGGCACCTCGGGATCAAGATTGGAAAAGAATCAAGAGGGAAACCAAGAAAAAGTGATCGCGTGGAGAAAGGAGCCAGAGAATCCCAAAATGGTGTGCAAGCAACGATGAACCCCAATGGGGTAGATGGAAACAACCCATGTAAACCTAAAACAACCCTGATACATAAGGTTATACTAAAAGACCCCCAAACACAACTGATCTGCAAGTTCATGGGCCTATGGCCCACAGAAAAAATGTTTCGCAATTGGATAAAATACAATTGGAAGCCCAGTGGAGAAGTGGAACTCCACCTGGGCTCAAAAGGATTATTCACAATGGTATTTATGAACCTGAAGGACAGGGATAAAGTATTTGAGGGGGGGGCCATATTTCCATGCCTCAGCGGGGCTATACATTCATCTGTGGAAGGAAAAATTCTCCCCAGAGAAAGAAACCTTTAAAAATGTCCTAGTCTGGCTAAGGTTTAATCCTTACCGCTAGAATACTGTCTACCATACACCTTCAAAGCCATAGGGAACAAGCTCGGAAAATATTTCAAGACATCGTAAGATACTCTAAAAGTCATATATACATCCTACGCAAGGATCTGCATAGAGATGGATGTTTCGGGGGCGCTCCCAGAATCCATAAGCTTGGATTTTAGGGATGAGGAATGGATACAAAGCATAGACTACGAGAACATCATGTTTCGATGTAGAATATGTCATGAACATGGACACCTACTAAGAGAATTCCCTCTTAACAAATAAAAAGAATCGGAAAACACCAAGCTACAGTAGGATGAGGATGGTTTTATGAAGCCAAATAAAAAACGTAAAGGAAACTAGAGACAAGGAAAGGCCCCAATAGGAAGCAACCCAGAATCCAATCTTAGAACATAAGGGAGGGGCAAGCCCAACTAAGGAGAAGAAGGAGGTAAGGAAAAAATGAAAGATAAGGAAGCAAGTGAACATGCAACTCAGGAGAACACATAAACTCCAAGCAACAAAGGAGAACAAGGAGGTAGCGCAAGTCTTGGGGAAGGAGGAAATGAATATGTTAACACCCCAATGCAAGAAGTAGACGTAGATTCGGAGATGAATCCAAGTGATGTAGGAACAAAGAACCCAGATCTTAGAGACATTGTGGAAAGGGAAGGAATAGATCTACCGAATATACTGGAGTAATGGAAAAGGCAGAGAGTAGAAAATGTGCCAGCAGAGCAACTCGATCACATCCAATATCTCTTCCTCCTAAGGGAGGAAGCAAAATCCATAGGGATCAAGTGCATGCATGGCGAGATAGGACACCTAGGAATCAAAATAGGTGATGGACATCCACAACACTCACCCAAGCAAGCAAGGAGGAAGAAAGGTAGAAAATCAAATAGCGTAGCCCTACAAGAACTAGGAGCCCTGTGTTAAATTTTAAATTAAAATAAAGTACCAAGGCAAGTGTTTCTCTTCCCTAGGCGCCTAAGGGGGAGAAATTGCCGAATGTGGGTCTTAGTCAAATTAATTTGTGAGATGC
>SNQJ01S0057395.1:23139-43509 GCA_010110895.2 Picea sitchensis
ATCACATATGTGGTTTCTATCGTTCCTTATCAAGGTTATTGTCTACTTCAACCTACCAAGTCATGCTTCAACCAAGTCGATTGTGGAACCTTCTCCTCAATATATTCCATGACCCTTTCTTATAGTAGGGTGTGTCACTATATAAGGTCGCATATCTAACGATAGAAGTTATGTTAGGGTTTTTTTCCCTAGAAGGCAGTCCTCTTTTATGAGGGAAATGTATTGCAGCTATGCATCATTGCGAATATTGTATTTTGAATGAGGAGACTGTGAGGGAAAGTAGAGGAAGTTACAACGGGTGTGATATATGTTGTATCCATTCATTTTCTAGATAATAATAAAGGAAGGACCTGGAAATTTCTCTGGTGGATGTATCCCACACTGGGTGAACCACGTATATCTGTGTCTCTATTGTATTGTGTATCTTTTGTGTTTTATGTCCACATTTGTTTTATTTTATTGCTCTGCGATCTTGTTTTTCTAACACATTTCACTTTGTCTTTCTCGAGTGCACTCTCCGTATGTTAACAAAATTCATCTATGGCTTATTGTCATGTGTGCATGCCCAACTTTTAAGTTGGAGGCTTTACATCCTTCCCCACTTAAAGCTATTTCCATCCCTAGAAATCCCTTAAGGTGCCCAAGTGTTGAACTATAGTGACCTCCACTATGTCCATACTTTGAATTCTTTTTCCATGTGTCTCATGCATTGATTTATACCAAGTCCTTGATTGGTTGGGTGATCAATCCAACCATCACAGTGTTCCAACAAAATGATTGTCTCCACATCCAATGCACTCTTTTCCATCTACAACTTAATCATCTTGTCCAATCCCCTTTGTTCAAGACAAGTTTTACTCCTTGTCTCAACCTCATCAATTTATCTTCAACTCAACACTCCAATCATGTTACCAACATGGTGATTGCTCTCTTCTGCAACTCATCACATATGTGATTTCTATCATGCCTTATCAAGGTTATTGTCTACTTCAACCTACCAAGTCATGCTTCAACCAAGTCGATTGTGGAACCTTCTCCTCAATATATTCCATGACCCTTTCTTATAGTAGGGTGTGTCACTATATATACTAATGAACCTTTTTACAAGGAACCTAAGGTTGCACTTCCCACCTCATTGCACTGTGTTTTCTCCATTGTTTCTTAGTACATGGAATGTACCCAATACTCACCACCAAGGCTAGAATACATGGTTTCTGACTTGTTCTCTATGCGCAAGTATCTCAAAACCAATCTAACTTCCTTTGGTGTGCATCCCAATTCCTCAAGTCATTCTGCAATTTGTTGAAAATCATATATCCCCATGGATTTCCTACAAAATTTCACAATTGATACATGATCTCATTCTTCACATCCTAATTCCTCCTCTATGTATGTCTCTAAGTCTGTTTGGGTAAGTGCCTCCACACAGTGACTCATCTCAACACTTGGTACTTCTATGGTGAGTAAGTCCTTTAACCATTTATCCCTAACTTGTTCACAAGCTTGTTGGCAACATGGTGATCTGTGAGGTGATTCTTACTCCTGTGCAAGTGTTGCAAGAAGAGGATTGGCACTCCCCTACACTCTCCTGTAGGTTTTTTATCCAATCAATATTCTTAAGGACCAATATTACTAAATTCTTTGTGGTTGTCAACTATCATCCTAGGTTGCAAAATCCAATCAATCTTCTTAAGGACCAATATTACTAAATTCTTTGTTGTTGTCAACTATCGTCCTAGGTTGCAAAATCCAATCAATCTTCTTAAGGACCAATACTACTAAATTCTTTTTTGTTGTCAACTATCGTCCTAGGTTTCAAAAATATTCCATGCCCAATTATACCCCTTGCTACCGCATCACATCGCAAGTCCTGCACCACTACTAGCTTCCCCATTCAACATGATCACAATAATTTTGGGCATTCAACCATGCTTACTCTTTTTCATGATAGGCACACTTGGTGTCTTGGCTTCATCCAAGAATACCAAGAGATCCTCATGAATGAGTGGAACTGCGTTGGCAATCCTAAAAAAATCATGCCCAAAGATCATTGCATGATCATCTAATGGAGAAATAAAAAAATCAAGGTTGCCAAATCATTCTCCCACTCTCATTGGTGTTGAAGGAATTACTCCCATCGTTGACATCATCGTTGAGTTGACCACCTTACATGACCTCGTGTTGTACTCACGCTTGCACTGGAGTGACATTGCGCCTTTCTCACTCATAAATCTATGGGTCGCACCGGTATCCACCAAGGCTACCAACTTCAACCCACTTACTATTGCATTCATAAAACAAAGTCTATCCACATCTTTGTTTTGTGAATGTTTTCCCCAACCCTCTGTTGCGGATTCCTGCATGTGTGCCACGAACACATTCAACCTCTTATTTAGTTCTTTCAAAGGTTCTTGTCTCTAGACCATCTCTATCAAGGATTTGGTCTCTTCCACTATTGGTGTTGTTTGGGATTCCTCTGACTCGATTAACAGAGCCAATTTTCCTTTCAAGGGACAATCTTTCACAAGGTGGTTGCATGAGAAAAAGTGGCATTTGATAGGATTACCTCTTTTCTTGGTTGGTTTGGGCTATTCTCTCATCACAATTCTGCCTCTACTTGGGTCATATTCCTTCTCAAGAGCTCCCAACACAACCTGCTTCAAGGTCTAAGTTTCACCAGCCAACATTTTCAGCTTGTTGAAATGTGATTCCATCCATGCCTCAAACTCATCCATCCCTCCTAAACCCTCGCAAAGTCGAGTTACGATGTTTACCTTGGATTTCCAATGTTCATCATTCATGTCGATCATATCTCCAAGTTTGGGTCGAGGTGTACCACTGGGAACATCTGAGTTTCAACTACGTCTTAATCTTTGTCACAACCACCGACGACTTGACTTGTTCTTCCAACTGAATATATCCTTGTTCAAGTGATTGCAGAATTGTACTATGGTCTACACACTTGTTGTGAACCGTCCACTACCTTCGTGCATGTGTCAGTTTTCCCGACTCACCTAAGTCAACCCCATCCATACATTGATGCAACCTGAGTTGTCGTCTCTCATCCACAACCTTCTCTAGTGTTCATGGTGTGCATCGCAAGGAAAGCATAATGTTGGTTTGACATTTTGGCTTCTATTTTGGGCAACGCTCCACTTCACTTTTGTTCCAATATACCATGCCATTTAAACGTTTGCTTAAAATTCTCAAACGATCTGCTATAATGTTGAATGACGTACCAAATTGCTAACTGGTTTATCAAGTTTTAAGGACTCTTGTTTCATTCGAATTTTGTTGGTTATTATTTCAACGTACTTTATAGAGAAGAATAATGCCCTAAAACCATATGATAACCTACTCTAATAATTCATGGATTATGTCAATGGTCAAGGTTTCTTTGAAATGTTTCATTTGAAGATTGTGAGTTTAAAACTAATATTGAAAATGCTTAAACAACTCTATATTTTCACAAATTGAAGAGCTTGGTTTATCTTCTATGGCTAAAGTTCATATATGGGAATAAATTTCACTGTTGTTTTAGAGGATCTATGGAAAAATATGGTTATTTTCTTTTAATGTTATCAATTTGTTATCATAACAAGGGTCTTGACTGGAAATGGTAAAGGAATTTAACTCACAAATGATCTTGAACCTGAACTAAAGTAATACTCTATATTCTGAAACAAGCCTGAGTAATGCTAATAAAATGGTAACAATTTGGAATACTTTTCACTGCTAATTATAACCCTAAGGATTCAAGCTTACTTCCAATACCAATCACTTCTTTAACGGTTGATTCCACATTTCTTTTGATTCATTTCATCATTCTCTTTATCATCATGATAAGACATAAAGGTCATATGTTATTATTAAGCACTGATTAATTAACTATGGAATACTTCACAAGTCAATTCCAACATTCTGAAATTTACGCAGTAGAATTGACTTTTAGGAATTCAAGACTATAACGTTTTGGCTCTACCCTAACCTTGTATGTTTTGAATGCATACATTTGAATAAGGAGATCTCATATTTTATCACTATTATTGTGCTAGCACTATTCACGCTTGGAACCATATGATATCAATGGAAGTTTTAAAATTTAAGCATTATTTGTAAGTTTAATGACGATGATCGATGGGATTTGAATATGATATCTGAACCAATTCTCACAATATCTTGGATCATGGTTACTGTAAGGAATTTCATGACACCCATCAAGTGTTCATGCTCCTTGGGAAGATTAGGTGACAAGTCAAACAAAGAGCACAAGGGGTACACAATCAGTTGGGAAATAACTTGTCTTGTGAGCATGGGCAGGAGAACCTTGGGGAACACACCCTTCTTTCCTTGTGAAGAAAGACTGAGACTTGGGTTTCGTTTGGGAAAGGACAGAGAAACTTGGGAGCACGCCCAAGGAGTGGCCCTGTCTTCCCTTAGAAACATGGGTGCACCAGAGAAGTTGGATGACCCCATTGGCACTCCCATGAAGACTGATGATCGATACAAGGAAGAGCGCAAGGCAAGGAGTTTGCACCTAAGGATGGAGAGCGTCGGTTCAAGAGACATGATGGTTGATGGGAAGATGAGCTCGTTTGGGTGCACTGGGTCCACGGAGGGGCGCAACGATTTGTTTGAGTGTGATGATTCGCAAAGGGGTGTGACACACCCAAATGACACAACGTTTCACATTGGTGACCCTAGGAGTCCCTATAAGAGCACACGATGCACAACCAAAGCCATAAGGAAATATTAAGGCGAGAGACATGAAATAGTCTAAGGTTGGGTGCACAAGTGGGGCGCATCATCGAATCAGGAAAGGAGGTGATCCAGGTGGATATTGGTGGCCACCCACCTATTCCACTTGGACCCCCACCATTGCTTCTTTTAGTTTTTCAGTTTATGCACAGTTTACTATTTTTAGGAGTTTTTTGGGTCCTGAACTTTCAGATCCGTTTTCAGGCCCTAAAAGGCGTTTTTTGAGAAAATGGGGAGCAACATAGAACTTAGTTTATTGTTTCTTACCCAAAATTTGTATTCCTCGGATAGATATTTCTAACAAGGTATTGAATGCGTCAAACAAAGATCGTATGCCAAAGTTACGTCCCCAGGAAGTTGATGTACCAATTTACCCAAATGGGGCCCATAGTCTTCGCGTTTCATCTCCTAGGGTTAGGTCTTTGGATGTTTAGGGTTTTCCATTGTTTCTCAATAATAATAGGCCTTCAAGACTCATTGTAACATAGTTTAGAGGCCAGTAGCAGCCACATCTCTTCTCAGAGATAAGCTACCAGTGCCCTAGCTAGTTTATTTCCATTATGTCTGTAAGCATATTCTAGTCATTTGTTATTAATGAAATGAAGTCTTGTTTCCGCTGCATCTATGTGTTTATGTATATTTATGTATTTCATTGTGTTCCTACATAAATCCGGATCAGGAGGAGCATTGGAGAAAGTCTTGATATGACAAATCAACAAGTCTGGAAAATTATCACGACTCTTCCCATCTATGTAACTGGGATAGTAGTGCCCTCTCTGTAATGCATTGTTTCTGTTTCACAATATAATAAACGAAGTCGGATATTGCTCACCACTGGTGTCTCCCGCACTATATCTATGTCTCTTTTGTTTCACATGTTTTCTATTGTATGTCATCTGTAGCCTAGAATAGAGTATGGGTATGCTCTAGGTAAAGAGGCATAGTTAAGGTAAAGTAACCTTGGTTGAGTAAAGATGCCAAGTAAGAACCTCCACATTGTCACAAGTCCACAAAATGTCAAGGTTAAACTTGAACATGACTCTTGGGGACGTAACAATTACAAGGAGATTTTGGTAATAATTGGTGGTCAACATTCTTAAAAAATATTATCTTTTAATCATCAAGTTTAAATCATATGAAATTCTAATGGCGATATGTTTCATGTTTACTAGTAATTTTGTGATGGAATTCTATATCATTGAGCAATTTATCTTTCACCTTGTCATTAAACGAGTGAATCATTTACAACACTTCAACACACAAGTACATTAATAACTCATAATTCATTGAAACTTTGTAAATGTAAAATGATCTAATCATTGATTTGCACATTTTAGTTGGTTGTTGTTTACTTGAATCATAGTCAATTTAACCTATTTAAACTCTTATTTCTACACCATTTAGTTAGATTTACTCTTAGAAATTCCCTGGTAGTTTTATTCACTCTGAAGAGTCTGAAGTGTGGGGCAAACCCATCAAAGTGGGAATGGTGGTTACAATGAATGACTGGCATGTAGGGACTTTTTCTTCGAGTTTGAGGGATAACACACTTCATGGTTTAAACCACAAAAACATATAATGCATACAAGTACCATTAGAGTAAGTGTGATTGACGAATTTGTTGGGAGTCCATCCACAACCACAATCACAAACATGCAAAAATTCACCCTGCCATTAATTTGTTAAGGAAGTGTAGACAGGATGGTTGGAAAGAATTGTTTGTATTTGTCACATCCAAGTTCAAATCTAATTTTGATGACATTTACTCTGTGAGAACGAATATGATTTTAAGCTGACCATACCTTGATTCTCCATAAATAATAAAATGACATTATTCAATGGATAAATGAAGCACAGATAAATTCAGCCATGGGCTTCATTTAGAAATAGAAAAATAATGATTACCAATCTATACTACTATGCAACACTAGATGCTTAATTTGCAGACGACAAGACCAAGACAACAATGGCGGCGAAAGATAGACAAGAATTACTTAAATGGTAGAGCATAGTAGTAGTGTATAAGAAGAGTTCATGAGCATTCAAATTCAATTTGAGTATGCTTGCAACTTCAAAGCTGCAGTTGTCTGATAGAAGAGATAATGCAATTAAGGATGACTTGAAAGTAAGTGACACTCAAAAGGGAGGATTTATATGGTCAAGATTTAGACAAGGCCAAATCCTCTAACTTGTTTTTAGTTTGTTCATTAATCAATCATTAGTAAAATGGATTGGATATAAAATTAGGGATCGATCATTAATGGTCATTGGTTTCCAAGATTTTCTCATGTGCCAACATCTCTTATGAGCTTTACCTTCCATGTCCTTTTTTTATATCTTCCCATGAGCGAGGATGGCATAAAGATGCCCAATCTTGGCTAAACTATTGGGGAATCATGGAAGACACAATTTTGTTGAATAAATATACTATTAAAAATATCATCAAATCAAAATTTAAGGAGAAAATGTGGTGTGATAAAGAGTTAAAGGAAAAAAGAAAATTAAGGTATTATAAGGATGTAATCAACCCTAATCTAGAAGATAGAAAAAAATAAGCATTCCTAAGATAAGAACAAATTCTCAGGAGCTCCATAGTGAAACTGAGAGTTAAGCATTGCTAAGATAAAAACAAATTCTCAAGATCTCCATAGTGAAATTGGGTGTTGGTCAATTCCTAAAACATCGTGGGATAAAAGAGTTTGTCACCTTTGTGACACTAAGAAGATTGAAGATGAAAATCACTTTATCTTAGATTGACCACCCTATACCCAGATTAGATCTAATTTTCAAAATATTTGTCACACTACCAACCTTCCTAATGGCTTAACTCAACAAAACTATGGTTATCGTGGAAAGCTTCTCTTAATGTTTTTCGAGCACATAAACAAAATTCTAAAGAATCGCAAGTAATCACTTACCCTCTTAAGGTCTGATAGACCAATTCATCTTAGTGGATGTTAATAATCTTCATCATCAACATATTGTAATTGCTTCTTAGTCAATTTTCTTTGACTTTCAATTAGTTGCTAGTGCTTGCATAAAGATTTCTAAAGTTTTCAAATTTTCTTTTATTAATTTTATTTTTTTTTTAAAACAAAAAATAATTTTTATTTTATAGAATTTGAAATTCTTATTTTTCTATTGGTTGAACAAAGTGATATCACTATTTTTAAGTGGTTTTAATAGGTATTGTCATATTACAATATTTAATTAAAAATATTAAAAAATTAAAAAATCCCTATAAATACCACCTAATCATCACTTTAATATATCATTTAATGTGATATTCTTGAGATGAGAGATATTATTATTTTAATACATTTTTTTTCCATAATACCGAGTCTCTGTATTAATGATGAGAAGATATTATACGAAAAAAATTGTAGTATTGGCATGCCCACAAAAACCAGAGCAACATCAAAACATAACATTGTCATTATGGATTTGCTTAGTATGTCTAATGTCTATAACTGATAAACTAAAACATGGATAACTCATAGTTCTTGTATGTGTTCTACTTTTCTTATTTAGACTACTATACGGAGGTGGTAAACCCAAAACTCTCCCGTATTTTAACAAAAAACATAGATGGAACAACATAAAAACTTAGCTAATGGTTCTTTATGATGTCGCTGGAACTTGGGGATGAGCACAATCCAAATTGGACAAGTCCATGCTCGCCATCTTGTCAACAATCATGTTCATCTTGTGGTCGACCAACTTTATCTAGAGTTGCATGTTGTCGAGCTACAGGAGAACTTCTTGGCAAGCTCCATGGTGGTCCAACAGAACTCTACCCATAAGAGTTTCAGGTGCCAATAAAATTCTACAGTTTTCAGGTACTGCAAGGACCACCCTCAGACGATGTAAGTATCAAGAACCCACGATTTGGTGGTGTCCATCACCTTTTCATCAGGGATGAAACTCCTTAGAATGAAAACATCTTCCTCGACCAAGTCCATTTCTGATTGAATTTCTGGAGGGGCGACAGAGTGATAGGTGTCAGCCCAGTTTTCAGCTGCGTCCACCAGGAGAAAGCCCGACCGGGTTCTGGGTCTGCGCGAGGTGCCACCACGGCCTCGGCGAGAGTAACTCCCCCTAGCCATATCATAGGAACTGGGAAATCAGAACGCAAGATGCTGGAGCAAGGAAGAGGAGGAAATGCCCACCGCAGGGTGCAACAGAGAAGACGTGGAAGGAAGCGGGGGACATCATAAATCAATAACCAGAGAAAGGTAGTAATGAAGCCAGAGGGGGACGCAACTAACATAGCTCCCCAACGTCAGGATCCATGACTGGAGGATGCACCCATAGTTATCGAGGATATCGGTCGTATCCTACCTTCCCATACCACATGCAAAGGATAGGAGGATCAAACAGGTGAGGTGAGTGTAGAAGCATGATGTGAATTCCAAGACAAAGTCGCTCGAATGCCAGGAAAAGACAAGGGCTGGAAGGTTTAAACCGCATGAGCAGGTGAGGTGAGTGACGGAGGCGGTTGGCAAGTGTTCACATTGTTGAAGGCCAAGTGGAGGGGGGGTCAGGGACCCAACGACGTTTTGAATGCATCCCTAACACCCCATACGCGGGGTATTGGTCGGCCTGTACAATGCCATAACAGTCAACGTGAATTTGGGAATCAGGGACATGTTCCCAATTTATATCAGTGGGGTCGTTGGGTCTGTTGAAGCCTTCATTTGTGAGTTTGTCAACTAACTTGTTGATTGCTTCACGTGAGAGGGGATGATAGAATTCACTTGGGAGAGCAGGTGATATACTCCCTCCAAAGTTGGTGCCAGTGTCCAACTAGTGGTAATGCAATTGAGAGGGGTGTCAATTTGTATTTTCTTGAGCATTCTGATGATCATGTAAGAGTCCCCTTCCACGATGAGTTGTTGATATCCTTCCCTACAAGCTATGTGAAGGCCCGCTTACATGCCTTGAAGTTCCACTGAGTTACTTTCGATCCATATGAAGGAGGCATAGTTTCCACAATAGTTGGACGGATATTATTTTAATGCATTACTTCTATCAAAGATATTAAAAATATTATTATTTGAATCTATTTGGTTATTAATTTCACAGATTTGTCCTTTATCATTGTGATGGATAATCAAAAGTTAAGTATACACATATCCTTGTAATTAAACCTTAATTAAACCTATTTCACACGTACTATCTCGATTTTTTTACGGGTAAATTTGTGATTTTACTACAAGTAAATTCGTGTAAGGTAGGGAAGGTTGGACTTAGCATCACCCTCACACATGAAAACCCTAAACAGCATTACCTGAATTCGTGCAGGGTAGGGCAAGTTGGACATAGTATGCCGGTGAAAGATGGAAACCCTAAACCGCATTACGTGAATTCGTGCAGGGTAGGGCAAGTTGGACTTAGTATGACCGTGAAAGATGGAAACCCTAGACCGTCTTCACTCTCATTTCTGGTTAAGATATATCTTAGCCTTTAGGTGTTTTAATAGCTAGCGTTGGATGTCAATGCTTTCATTCACTAAATGTGGCAGCGTCAACCAAATATATTCACTAAAGGTTAAGCATTTTTCTACTTACTCTCATGAACATTTCTAGTAGTAATATGTGTGCTAGAAAGATATCTCATGTTTCTTAATAGCTAATGTTTTATGTCTATCTCCCTTAATTGTTAAGAATTTTATTTAAATTATTTTTAAAAATTAAAATTTATTATCGCATGAAAGATATATAAGTTCAAATCTTCACATTTTCAAGAATTATTTTATTGTGTATTAAAATTTGAAATTATATGTAAATTAATACATTAAAAATAAAAAGCAACCACTCTCTTTAAAAACAATTATTTAGGAAAAAAAACTATATAAAATAAGATTAAAATAGTCTTAAGATTCTCATCATTTTTACCATATAATTATATAATTGTTTTTAGATCACCAAAATAAGTGTTTATGCATTTTCAATCTTTTTTAAGAAAATGAGTCTAAGCAATCATCATTTTGACATTTGGAAATGATCCTTCACACATCTTCTTATATACACATCTTCTTATATGTGAAATAATAGTATTAATATTGTTAGATTAAAATTAAGGGAGTGTGCCCTGGATGGGGTGATATTGGGAGACAAATGTCAAGAGGAGCGGTCAGGCGATGACCATCGTGGCGTCAACCACGTGACGGATGCGTGCCTCCCCCTCCCGCCATCGTAATGCATTTAAATCCACCTTGCATGAGATAGGGCACCATTAATCTCAGTGTGGCCTGCTCTGGCTATCCGTCCTTTTGATGGATCAGTGCCATGGCTCTAAATTTACTCTGCGTGTGTGTTGGTTTTATGGATGGCACCAACGACTTTGATACTATGAATTGCACCAGGTGCATTGGACACTTCACTCTCCCACGACTGTATCCTATAGAGCTCGGCTTTTCGCTCAGCTGCTCCTACGCCACTTATCCTTCTCTCCTATGTGTGTCTTAGAGATGCCGAGACAGAGGGGGAAGTCCAAACGAGGCTCTTCATGGCAGCCCATCCGACCGCGTCTGGCCCTCTGACCCCCGCCCACACCTTCCCACAACTCTTCCTCCTCGTCTCCCTCCTCTTCATCCTCCCTAGCGCATTCAAGCCACAATCCCAACAACCTCCCGCCCCTCTCGTCGCCTTTTGCTTGTAGGCTGGAGTGGTTTGATCTCTCGGGGAATTCTACGGGATTTAACCCAGGTCCCCTCAGATATTTGGCCTCCGGTTCACAGTCATTCCCAGTTTCTCCACCAAATTCACCTGCCCACTCGCCATCCCAGTCGCCCCATGCTCTACTCCACTACACTCAATCCCAGGGTGATGGCCATGAAGCCAACCATGGCTCACAACAACGGTCTCACTCCTGCACCGACTCTGCATCTGAACTGCAAGTAGGCCTTGCAATGGTGCAAGGCCTGGTGTTTGAGTTACGACAAGACTTGGATGACCTATGGTTTCACATGGAGATTCTGGATGGGAAAACAACGCAATTCCTACAATTCCTTTCAGCAATGCAAGATCTTTGCCACCCTTCAACTGGAGAAGCACATGCAGCAGAG
Organism: Picea sitchensis; assembly: GCA_010110895.2. Lineage (NCBI taxonomy): Eukaryota > Viridiplantae > Streptophyta > Pinopsida > Pinales > Pinaceae > Picea > Picea sitchensis. The sequence continues at coordinate 34,967 of SNQJ01S0057395.1, forward strand.
GTTGAGCCAACGATCCTAGCACCAGCTCCACATGGGACTACGGAGGAAGTGACACTAGTCAAAAAGGAGGACGTGACACCAGTCGAGGAGGTAGCAACACCTCTCGGGGATCCAATGCTCGGTGCCACCTCCATGGGCGCGTGGCCACACTACAACCCTACCACTTGACATGCACATGTGTCTCCTTTTATTCCGCTCAGTTGGAGGGACGTGTCCCTTTTATTTTTTTGTTCTACCACATAGACACTATAATGATATTTTGTCTGTGTTAATTACTATCAAGCTGGTCACCCTCAGGGGGCTGCAATTTTTGGTTATATGTTAGCAGAAAGGTCAAGTTGGTCATCCCCTGGGGGTTGTAATTTTTTTTTTTAAGACTTGTCATGACTGTCAGTTTAAGACTTGAATTATGGACCTATTCGACTAGCTGATTTGGTTTCCCCTAGGGGCAGATCATTGTTTACAACTTGGAACAAAATGATGATACTGTAATCTTTGTTTTTGGCAGGCTTTTTATACAATCTTACTTACAAAAAAATAAAATAAGAAAGTGTGTATTCAAATTCAATTATATTTTAGAGTGTAATGTATAGGACTAATGTGCCAATTTTTATTTATCAATCCATTTTAAAAGGTTTTGAGTACTTCAATTTACACATAAAACATTGTGAATAGTTATTAACATTTAAATCTCTATCCAATTCTACTTAAACTTTTAAAATCAAAGAACAACCATTATCATTTCTAGTTTTCTTTTATATTATGCATAAATATTAAGTTATTACATATTTCAAGTATTTTATAATTATTTAAATTTTAAACTACATACAATTACTACTTTAAAATATTCTTAATATTCTTAAGAGACAGATGTGCTAATTTCACTTATTTTTTCTTCAATAGATGTTTTTTTCCCAACTTTTAGTGTTGTTTCTATTCCCTTCTCAAGTCCACTCTCCATGCTTATTCTGACAATGTTTGTTGTTTCCATTTCCCATTTTAAATTCCACTCGAGAGGTGCACATATGAAGAGTGGTATCTGCACTTACATATATATACAGTGGATCCATTCATTACTTGGAGGAAGACCAATTCTACGACAAAATACTTGGAGGCCACCTTCACTCCTATCTCTGTATTTTTTTTTTCTTTCGCCCTTTTATTTTGTTACTGTTAGATCATTTAAATAATTATGTAATTATTAAATATTATGTTTTTTTTTCATACTTACTTTTGTTTTGTTACCCTTACATCATTATAATAATTATGTAATTATTATATATTATGTTGTTTCTTCATACTCATTTTGGTATTAAAGGCTATGATATTAAGGCATCCACCATTATATAATTAGGTAGAAAGTAACAACTATATTTCTTATTAGATACGATAACTATATTTATTTTTCTTCCTACTCTATTTGGTATCAAGAACTATATTATCAAGAAATATATTTGTATCATTATGTAATTAGAAAGTAATAACTTTATTTAAAATAGTATTATTTTTATGTGATTATAAAGGAATCTTCATCATATAAGAATATTAAATTTATTACATTTTATTATGGATTAGTGAAAGTTTATGCATATTTTAAAGTGACATAACTATTGCAAAATTTTTGAACTCAATATAATTTAATCAAATTGAATGTTGTAATTAGAGATAACTATTAAATTTATTACATTTTATTATGGATTAGTTAAATTTTATGTATATTTTAAAGTGATATAATTATTGAGAAATGTTTGAACTCAATATAATTTAATCAAGTTGAATGTTGTAATTAGAGATAACTATTGAAGAATGTTACAATCTAACATAAATATTGAAGAATGTTACAATGAGACATAACTTTTAACAAAAATCATTACAAAAAGTTACAATAATACATAACCATTGACAAAAAAAACATTGAAAATATAACAATTCAACATAAATCATCGTGATAAAACCCTTTTGTTACTTTTAAATACTTTAAAATATTACTTCTTAAATTGTTTATTTACATTATTAAATAATTGCTAGAAGGAAATAACTATATTTCTCATTACTTTTTATTTTTAATTTACAAAATAACAAATATTTGAGATATTATCCTACTTTCTTTAAATTATTACATTACATTATTAAATAATGGTTACGCAGAAATAAATTATTTCTCTATAATTTTTATTTTAAGTTTACAAAATAAAGTATTTGAGATAATATCATTCTTTCTTAGTGATCATAATATGTGAGCCTTTTTCTTCATAATCATTATGGTAATAAGTAATACATGAATTAGGTAGAAAGTAACAATTATATTTTTTATTTAAAGTTTAGAACGTAAAAGTGAACCAAGGTGAACATTGAAATTCCATATATGAAAGCTAAGATGAACATCACAATTCAATATATGACAACCAAGATGAATGCCAAAATATGTCATTTCAACATAAGTCAACTAAGATGAACGTCCACATATGTTAATCCAAGGTACTTGCACAAAGTTGATGGTCAAAAAAGTGGCAATGGTTGTACAAGAACGTGCACACATAGGAATGTGTGCATGTTCTTAGAAACGCACACATGTTCCTAATCATATAGCCTTGGTTCTCCCTTAAATGCCACACACGCTTTCCAATTGATATTTTTCAAGAACATGCATGTGTTCCTAACAAAAGTGTGTGTGTGTGTTCATAAAAGCATGCACATGTTCTTAAAAGCATGCGTGTGTTCCCAAAAGCATGCGTACATTCTAAAGGGTGCACATGTTATTCCTAAAAGTGTGTGTACGCTCCTAATAATGTGTACATTCTTTTGTGATTAAATTAATTTTCCCAATGCATACCTTTAACCTCCAAGTGGGGATATCAATGACATTAGAGGATTTGAGCATTAAGTATGGGTATTGAGGTCCTTGACATGGTAATGGAAGGAAAATTGGCTATCCCTTCCTTTGACTAGGGATATGGTGCCATTAGGAGATTTTTTACACTGGGTACATGATTCTTTGTGCCCTAGCATCTTTGAAGAAGGAAACCTAGGCCTTACACCATAAATTAATCTTCTAAAAATCAAGGTTCAAGAACGACACCTTGATCCACTATACATGGCCTCTTAAGCATATCCCCACCATTTAAGTGGGGATATTGATGATCTTATGAAGTTTTTAAAACTACGTATGGGCCACAATGTCCCAAATATTCTTCAGGCGAGAAACTGAGGTCTTAGGCCATAAATGAAGACTATAAGAAATTGGAATTAAGGTGAAAGAAAAACACATGACCTTCGAAGGGGATATTTGGCCTCCACATGGAGTTATGTGCACCATTACAATTTTTGAGCACAAGTTATGGGTCAAGGGTTCCTCAAAATGGTCGTAGGAAGAAACCTATGCTTTATGACGTTATAGAAGATTGCATGCATCTAGGGCCAAGAACAACACATTAAACTCACATATATGACCTCCCAAGTGTATCCATTTCCTCTTAGTGGGAATATTGGCACCATCAGGGTTTTTGGAGAAGTAGATATCTATCTGAAGACTTGGACCAAGGATAAGTGATGAAACTTGCTCGGTAGGCCTAAAGAGTAGCTTCCAAGGCTCAATATCCATCATTAAGTCCTCAAACCACCACAAATAGTATCTCTATTGGATATTGGTTCTTTGAGTTGTAATATGGAAACCACTAGAAGGATTTAAGTGCCAATTATAAGTTGTCGGGAAATAGAAATGGTCAAGGGAGGAAAATCGAGCCTTGAGACCTAAAGTAAGTTTCTAGACATCCAACTCCAAGAAAAAATCCTCAAACCACTAGGAATAATGTCTTGAGAGTATTATATCCCTCTTAGTTGGGATATGGAAACCAAGGTAAGTGCAAGCTAATGATGGTCTCTCATGATGCGTTAGTAGCAATGCAAACCTGGAAACAAAACAATATGTTAACTTGGAGGGATTATTCAAGGTACTTTTACAATGAATTTGAATACGGTGTAAGAATATGAAACGTAGGAAATTGAATTATATTTCCGAATATACAATTTTTTTTTATAGAAATTGTTAATAACTATTTCAAATTTTATTTTTTCTAGTAGTGGTATCTTATTTTTACAACAAAATATAAGGTATATATTTTTGTTCATGCAGGAATACCTTAAAGATGGAATTTTGTTCCAAAAAATTGTATACTTGTATAGAACCCGTTTTTTATTGTGTAGTGTATTTTTTGGTAACTTATAATATTAATTTAATATTTTTTTTTTTAAATTATCAAAGTCAAAATATCCCTGAAATTACAACGTCTTTTGTTCGTGCAGGATAAGAGGGTCTTAACATGATAAAAACAATTTTTTTTGATATCATAGATATCAGTGTCCTCTAGAGCCTCATATAACTCATTCAAGAAATGGTTAAGCCGGAAAAAAGTTATAGCAGAAATAAGAGAGGTATGTATTTCATAATTTTGATATATGTCAAGACAAAAATAGGTTATAAATAATAAACATTATTAATTTAAAAAGGAATTATATTTTCTATCAGCACAACCAACTCTATCAGTCTCTATAGTTTCATCAATAACTTCAAATTTTGTATCCTATAGAAAAATAATGTCAAAAACAAAGATGATCCAGATTATTTTCGACATGAAATGAGAGTGGAGATATAATAAATAAATGTACAGAGATATCTCAGATATCCAATAATATAATAGAAATGTATCAGAGATGCAACGATAAAAAAAGAGATACATTAATACACAATTTTCTATTAATGCGTGAAAATGTACAAAAACTGTAAAAATACAGAGTGAAAGACTCGCTAGAATGGTGGCAACTTATCTCTGAGAAGAGATGTGTCCGCTACTCGCATTCATAAGAAGATGATTTTACAATGAGGCTCCAAAGGAATTTTTATCATAAAGAAAATCCAAAACCCTAACCCCGGAAGATGAAAATCCAACGGTTTTGTGGACCCCGTTTTGGGTAGTTTGGTGTATCAAATTCCAAGGGGCATAACTTTTGGCATGTGATCTTTGTTTGGGGTAGTTTGGTGTATCAAATTCCAAGGGGCGTAACTTTTGGCATGTGATCTTTGTTTGGGGTGCACGATAGCTCGTTGGAAAGGTATCTTCTAGGAGATTAATTTTGAGGGATCAATCAAATCCTTTAATTATCATTGGGAAGCTCGATCCCCAAAAACCTTCATTTAGGCCCTCAAAATGGCCTTGGAAGTTAAAAACTACTAAAAATTGTAAATTACCAAAATTGTCATAAAACTGTTTTGAGCCAGTTGGAAAAGGTGGGTGGCCACCGATATCCACCTAGATCAATCCTCCCTCCTTAGGAACAAATGGTCTCCATTGCATTGAGTTCATTGGGGAGAGGGAAAAGCGTTTGTTGAATCTGCATCTTCATGAGCTACTTGCCTTGTTGGAGAAGTTGTGCTTCTTAACTTGTTGAAGGCTATCACGAACCTGTGGCTGGAAGGGTTGGACCTTTTTAATCAGTCTAGCTACATGAGATGCATATGTGCAGAATGAATATTTAAAATTTGTTGCAATATTTTTGACCTGCTTCTGTTGGATAGAAGTTGCTTGGACTCACCTTGTAGTGGTGTTCTTATGTTCACACTTTGAACAGACTCTGAAGAAGATGAATTTTGTAGTATGAGATACTACCTTGCGGCACGGTTTAGGTGGGACAATAGTTGGAATTACCTCTGGTATCCTGTAGAGATAACCCCCAAGAGTAAAAATGACACTACGGGGTCAAGACTCATAAATAGCATGGTGCTTCCACATATATGGTTGGCCCAAGAGAACATCACATACATCCAGGGGGGAAGAATAACATAATACCTCTTCCTTGAAGAGATGGATACCATATGACAATCAAGATTGTTGTCTGACACGAATATCTCATCCCTGGCGAAGCCAACCGATGTTGTATGGTTGCGGGTGTGGTGTTGTCGACAATCCCAACTGTTTGATGACCTATGCTAAGATGAGGTTCTTCTGGATTCCGCTATCAACAATAAAATTCCGTGGGGTCCCTTCACCCACATCTATGAATGAAAAATGATCTCCCCCTCTTCAGAATCTATTTCTTCTTCTAATTGAATTGTTGCAGTTGTGACAATAACAGTGGGGTCTACGTCAATGATCTGTCTTCTTTCAGTATTTTCAAAATCAAATTCTGAATCAGGGTTCGAATCCTAGTTATTTATCTCGACCACTAGTGACTGTTTTGAGCAACATTCATTGTTGTTGTTGCAGGGGATTTTGTGGAAATCACACCATTTTCCAGTGTCCTTCTTCTTCTTTACGTGGCCCTTCTTTTCCTGTGGCTTGGACTAGTTTTTGGCAGATTGTTTGTTAGGTCCGTCTTTATCATACTTTGGTATTTGCGGATTCGTAGACCCGAAATCCTTTTTTTCTGGTGCTTAAATTTCTACTCGATTTTAACAATATATCGATAAGCAACACTGAGCGATGAGATGTCCAGAAAATCCATTTCAGTTTGGTTGTATCTATGTAGAGCCCCATGGTATTTCAAAACCAAATTTCGTTCGGAGTATTTGATACCTAGCTTGGTGCACAAGGTATGGAAGGTATTGGTGAACTCCGGAACTTCTTGGCCCCTCTCTTGCCACAGTGTGGTCCATCTCATACACTAATCCTCATAGTTTCCAATAGGGTAATATTGTTCCTTTACCACATTCACAAAAAAATCCCAAGTGGGATCGGCCCCATATATTCTAGACTCCTCTGTGGAAATTTGCTCCCAATAAGTTTCCCACTAATGTTTGACATGGGGGAGAGCCTTAAGGAGTGCGAAGGTAATATTTTCCCTATCGAAGAAATTATGAATAGAGAAATAACCTTCTAGCAGATTTAACCATTTTTCTAGGGCATTTTCATCTATCTGTCCTTCAAATATGGGAATGTCAAAATTAAATTCTACCTTGAAAGGAGAGGTGCCTCCAAAGTGGCCTCTTGATGAATACGTTCCTATTTTTATCAGTAGGCGTTAAAGGATGTGGGAAAAATTCTCCATCATTTCGTCCATCTGTCGAGTGAGAGCTTGCTCAAGCAACATAGTAATAGAATCATCTACTCTATCATTTTTATTTTCTTCTGCCATGGAGGGTTTCTTGGGCATGCAAGAGTGATTTTACTCAAGAGAGACAAGCTTGAGACCCAACTTTCTATACTCAAACCTCATCGGGGACATGCACTAAAAAACGATCAAAAGCAACCCGCTATGATACCACTGATCTAGATTATTTTCGACATGAAATGAGAGCGGAGATATAATAAAGTAATGTACATAGATATCTTGGATATCCAATAATATATCAGAAATTTATCAAAGATGAATCCATAAACATAGATATACGGTAATACACAATTTTCTATTAATAAATGAAAATGTACAAAGACTATGAAAATACAGAGTGAAAGACTCGCTAGATTGGTGGTAGTTTATCTCTGAGAAGAGATGTGTCTGTTAATAACATCCGCAAGAATATGATTTTACAATGAGGCTCCAAAGGCATTTTTATCATAAATAAAATACAAAACCCTAACCTCGAAAGATGAAAGCCAACGGTTTTGTGGACCCCGCTTTGGGTAGTTTGGTGTATCAACTTCCCGGGAGCATAACTTTGGAATACGTTCTCCGTTTTGGGTGCACAATAGCTCATTAGAAAGGTATAGTCGAGGAGATTCATTTTGGGGGATCAATCAGAGACTTTGGATGTCATTGAGAGTATATATACTGAAAAAACTTCATTTAGGCCCTCAAAATGTCCCCGGAAGTTAAAAACTGCTAAAAATAGTATATTACCAAATTTCCATAAAACTATTTTGAGCCAGTTGGAAAAGGTGGGTGGCCACCTATATCCACCTAGATCAATTATAAAATTCAAAATATCCATGGAATTGCAACGTCTTTTGTTCGTACGGGCTAAGAGGGTCTTAACATGATAAAAACAATTTTTTTTTGATATCATAGATATCGGTCTCATCTAGAGCCTCATATAACTCATTCGAGAAATGGTTAAGACAAAAAAATTGATAGCAGAAATAAGAGAGGTATGTACTTCAAAATTTTGATATATGTCAAGACAAAAATAGGTTATAAATAGTAAACATTATTAATTTAATTTTTTTTTTGTATATTTGGTATCTGCAAAACCAACTCTATCTGTCTCTATAGTTTAGTCAATAACTTCAAATTGTGTAGCCTATAGAAAAATAATGTCAAAAACAAAGATATGGAGAGGAATTAATAAAAATAATGTTTTTTTTTTATGTATTTACAGACCAAACCACTAGGTTTGTCATGTTGAACCTAAATCCAAGGAAACCAACTCAGTAAACATGTATGCTAGAGTTTTCACTCCCACCCGAAAAATTTGAAATTCAAATAATGTGTTCGCTTTATGAACGTGTGCATGTTTCCAATGTGTGCACGCTCTCCTAACAGATGTTTGCATTATTAGCAACAAGAACACACACATGTTCCTGTTAACACAAATAAACTCTCTCTCTCTC
>SNQJ01S0057396.1:0-10672 GCA_010110895.2 Picea sitchensis
TCTTTCTTCCTCTCTCTCCCTATGACACTCTCTCACACTCTCTCTCTCTACCTCCTTTCTATACCTTCCTCTCTCTCACTCTCACACTCTCACATAGATTCTTTCTATCCCCCCTCTATTCCTTACTCTCTCTCCCTCACACATTCTCACACACTCTCTCTCTCTCTACCTCCTATTTTTGTATTCCTCTCTCTCCCTCTCACACTCTCACACACTAGAAAGTTTGGTACATTGCAAGGAAAGGTAAGACATGGCCCTGACCTAGACATGGAAAGACCTATTATCAATCACTCTTATTATTTATTTTTTTGCATTAATTATCTTATATACCATTTAACTGAACCATTTGAAGTAATTTTCTTGCTTCTTTTATTATGGCTGAGTGATCATGCCTAGATGCTTGCATGGTCTGGAGGTAGCTCCAAATAGGTAAACTTTGATGTAATAATTTATTATTATTATTATATAATAGTTGTTAATATGATTACAATATCTATCTTTTTTTAATGCTACAATTATTTTCATAAATTTTGTTGATTGATTTATTGTGTCAGGGTGACCGTGGAAAGTCACTTGCAGCTACATCCATCCAAGGTGACCGTGGAAAGTCACCTGGAAGTACATCCATCCAGGGAAACCATGGAAATTCACTTGCTGTGCCACATCAGATAAATGTTAATAGTAACTAAATATGATTACAATAACTAAATTTCTTTAATGTTAAAATTAATTTCCTTAATTTTATTGTTGATGTTTGCAGTCCACACTCGATGTGGATGATGAGGTGATTGAGGAAGAAATATTTTATTCGAAAAATCCATTGGAAACAATTAGGAAGTCCCTGAAAAGGGAAAACATATAATTACTGGGTTTGATTAGCATAATACCCATGATGGAGGAGATCAACGCAATAATTAATGAGCTAAAAGATCAAATACATTCTTATGGGGTAAGTGGCATCTTTACATAATTTTATCATCTATGACATATATTCATTTATGATTTTTATTTTTATATTTTTTATATGATCTGATAATGTCAAGTATTGATTTTGTAGGATTTTTTAAAACTCAAGAGTGGACAACCTAGAGAGACCGTTATTTGTAGCAATGATTATCCAGTGTGGCCACAACGTTGACATAGCATACCAATGAGGCTTTTTGACTCTCCTGAGGTTGGCCTCGAATCAAATGATGAGCATTAAGATTTTGAGTAGTATGACATTCTCGAACATGGCCATAGAAACATTGGGACTCCAGATGATGTTGGAGATGAACCTGTGTCGATTGCGAGGAATCTTATCCTGGAGAAGCATAGGTGAAAAGCATGGGATCATTAGATGTCACCTTTCTGGTGGATGATGGTTGTGTTCCAATAAAGATACAAAATATTGCAGGTATTTGTTAATTAATTGATTGATTGTTATCATGCAATTGAAAAGAACATATGTTGAAATTATTTTAAATTAATGATCATAATGTTTTTGCAAGAAATAATGTATTCTATAGGAACTTGAATGACAAGGCATTGGATATTTTTGGACCCACCATTCGCACAAGATGGAATGGACAAGATAGAAAATTTAAAGATGAATTGATAAGCCATATGGTAAACTTGTTTGGAAATACATTCAACAAAAAAGTGGTCACCCATTTAGCTAGCGAGAGTTTGAAATATATCAGGGCCCAGTATAGGAAAAGATTGGAAGAAAACCTCAAGTATGAGTTCCCTCCCATGGTTTGGGAGAAAGAGTGGAAGGCATTGATAGAGGATGCAAAGGATAATTTTCTAAAAAGACAAGGAAAAGAACCACGACCTGGTAAAGAAAGGTACAACACATATCATATATTTAGTAAAATATGCTCAGTTTTGTTTTTTTTTGTTTTAAATAACAATTGTGACATTAACATATTTCAAAATTTTCATAGGTTACTCGACGCCTCCAAAGAAATAAATGATAGAATGTAAAAGAACAAGAAACATAAACTAGGCCAGGGTGTCTACATAAAACTAAGAGCATGAATTGTAAGAATTAAATGAATAATTTTGGTGAATATTTATTTAACACTAGCAAACAAATAATTGTTTTATTACAAGCAATTTTAATGATGTTATGCATTGCAGGGAAATACGTTCAAATCCTCTGCCACCGAGGAAGACCTAAATATTGGTTTCCAAAGTGTGGTTGAATATAAAAAATGCTTGGGGAAGACGCCAATCTCCCCAATTATGCAAATGCAAGGAAATAAAATCAATAAGGTCATAATTTTAATATACTTGTAAAATCTATTAATGATTGATTATTTCACCAATAACTAAATTTTTATGTTTGTTTTAAGAAGGAGAGGAATCGAAACAGTGAGGATAGTGGTACTCATGAATAACTACCAATTGATAGTGGGTAGGGCCTATCACATGATATTTGGTAGCAAACTATCCATTCAGGTATGTATGCTTTATAAATAGAAGTATGTATTATGATTATAGATATTTATTTGCTGACATGTACTTATGAAGTTTATTCTTTCAATGGAAGAGCATGTAGATCATGAGGGTGAGCTGCAAGAGGAATAAATGACGCAAGCAATGAACACACAAGTTTTCATGGCTAGATAAAGAGGTAAAAAACAATATTGTAATGTTATTCATAATAATGAAATAGTTCTTTCAATAATATTTTATCATATCAATATGATTGTTTTCGTTGTTGTAGTTGATGCCCATTTGCAACTGCCTCCACACCCTACTCATCGACATACTAGAAGTATGGTATGCGAGGGCATGGAAACAAAATCAACACAGCTAGGACAAGACGCAAGAAATACATTGACAGATGAGGATGATGATATCCCACTCATGGGTTTTAAAAAACAAAAAATAAAAAAATTGATTGTATAAATTTATGACTTGTATTTTGATGACTATTGTTATTAATATGAATGAATGTTTATATGAATTTCCTCCTTATGCATGAATGTTTGTATGTTTATATGTCTTGATGACTTGCCTACTTATTCATGAATGTTTATATTTTTTCTATGTAAAAGAAGTCATTTATTGGGTATGGGGAATTGAGAGTGATGTGACGGGGGGGATGGTCCATATGAGTTTCCACCTTCACGTGTTTGGCCTTGTTCAGTAGAGAATAAACTATTATAGAAACAAAGAGAGAATCATTAAGGTATTCCACTTTAGTATTTCTAGTGTCTTTTACATAAATGCTTGTTTATTTTCTTATATATTCTTTACTCATATAAAAATTGTGTCTTTGATGATTTCCGCAGGTCTTGGTGATGGAAATGAAACTCGTGGACAAATCTTATCAATTCATATGGGTAGATGGACCTGGAGAAAGGACATTGATAAGGTAAGGGTTTTGATGTGTTTTTTTATAGTCTAGCTATCCCATTGGTTTTATTTTATTAGTAATTGATAATTGGGTTCCTAATTTACCATTACATGTTTTTTATAGTATTTTACAGTTGCATGTTTTTTATATTCTTATACATTAGATCATTTGGTGTTTTATAGTATTAGTTGGACTCTTATTTCAGGATGATTCCTGGTTAGAAATTTACTTGCCACATGATAGATGTATGACTTGATGAATGTATATATCATTGATGGTTGATGATGGTGTTCTATAATCAACACCCCTTCATGCTTACCTCCACTAATCATTGAATATGATGAACCTAGACACATATGTGATTCATCCTTATTTTTCCTATTATTACACGATTCACCCTCATATGATGCATACATATGTGGATGCCCTATTAAAGATATATTTAATGATATGTATGAACCTGTGTTGGACACCTTGCTATTGATTTATTTCATATTATTATTGAAGATGTATATATGTGGTAGATACCTTGCTATGATCATGATTATGGATATGATTGCACACCTTGTTATTATTATTTTTATGATTGTATACATTTCTATGATTATAAATCGTGTTATGATTGGATATGACCAATGGTCCTCCTCCAAGTTTCCAAGGACTTCAATGATCCTCCTCCAAGCCTCCAAGGAGACCAATGCACCTCATGATGTATAGTTCTCAATGAAATCCTATTTAATGATAAATTATCCTCATCCAAAGTGTTATATCCCTAAAATTCCCTATTCATGCATACATGGCCTTGGCCCTCTTACTTACATATTTTGCCAAAGCACTATTGAGAATGTCTTCTTAAAAAACCATTTTTTAGAAGATGTACGCACCTTGCACCATTACATCTCGCGTACATATGCTTGTTGAACCACTACATATAGTGTACATACGCTTGCTGCACCATTACAACATGCGTATGCTTGCAAAAGTTGTAAAAAATAAAAAGTTGCAAGGAATTCGTTGAAATTCATGGGCTATTGGAATTTTCCCAACTAATCCACCTACTATAGCCCGTCACCCAATCGAATAACCATCCTTTTGTCATATAAAAGGAGTTGTTGGGGCCTCATTTCACATCCAAACATAAGAACAGTGAAACTCTGCCCAATTTTACTTCCCCTCCTTGCCTAAGATATTGCTGCCTTTTGTGAGATATTGCCTCAGTATTCCCTCATCAACCCCTTCTTCCTCCATTCAACCCATTCCCTTCCATTGAGGTGATGAGAAGGTTGAGAGAAGAATTTCATTCAAGGTTCACTTGGAGCATGGTAAAGAGGAGCCCAGACCAGGTTCATGGAATGGTGGCTGATACAGATTGTAAGGTATAATCTTTGTATGATGAATAAAATAATCACATTTTCCTGCCCCAAATGATGGTGTTTTGAGTATTTTTATTGATTTATACTTAACATTTAATATCTAAACCTAAAACATGGATATAATAGCATTCTTATAGTTCTTGTTTTGCTATCTTTGGATGTGGGTCAACCTTGGGAGCAGATGTGCAGTCAGTGGAACTACCAAGATTGAGGAGATCATCACTAGACGTGGGATCAAAGGTATAGTTACTCGATCTCTTCTCTTATTTAAGTTTCTTTACAATAGTTTTGGGATGTTTGGGATAGTACAGAGAATTGATTGAATTTTAGATGGTTATTCGCTCTGTCTACATCTTGAACCCTGGTGTAGTCAATGGGGGGTTTTTCCCACTAACAGAATTGGCGACCATACTGGGGATGCCTCTAGGGGTTTTTAGGGGATTTTGGGTTGTTTTGTTGGTTTGTTTTCCTTTCAAGTTTCTTTCAAGTTTTTTGAGTCTGTCAAGGGATTCTGGTCATCTCCAGGGTGCATACCAGTTGTCCCTACCCTGTAAGACTGCCTGGTATTTTCTTTTTTTGAAGAGATACAGAGGTGTATGAACCCTCCCTTGGGTCAGCTCGCATACATACACGCTCTGCTCAGTAAACAACCCATGTACATATGCAGGCTGTTGAAGCAACAACCCGTGTCTCTATTTCATGAAATTTTTTGAAAAAGAGGAAGTTTGTCTCTTTCCTGATTGAAGTTCACACTTCTCAGGGATTTCTTTGATCAATCCAGAGTCTTTGTTTACAGCCATATCTTGGGTATAGGTTTCAATTGACTTGTTTTATTGGTCTTCTTGTGTTCACCCTTAAAAAGGTTTTAAGCAAGCTGTTGAGTTATAAATATGATTTCTTGGTTTCTTGATTGAATCCTTGCTATCCACAGTGGGATGAAGGTCTTTTCTAGTCTTGTTTCAGTTTTATTTTTATCCTTTTTTACTTTCTTTGAAAAAAGAAAAATATTTAGTTCAGTTTTTCTCTTTAAAGCATTAAAAAAAAAAGATTTTCATTCAGTTTGGTAAAGTAGTTAGAGTTGGTTATTTGCAAAAAGGAAAAAGAGTCTTTCTTTCAAGTTCTTCTTGATTTCTTGAAACATAAGTATCTTGTAGTCAAGAAAAATCAAGTTTTAGGTTTTCTTTAAAAGATCTTGAAAAGTTGTTTAAGAAAAGTTGAGTTTACAAAGAATTAGTTACAAATATTTTCTTTTAAATTTCAAACTAATTTTGCTTTCAAGTGCTTTAATTTTCTCCTTCTTTTCGTCTCTTTATAACACCAATAGTTTCACCACCGTACCTTGTGAGTAAATCAAGCCTTTAAAAAGAACGCTTAATCTATAATAGACTAGACTTTTTTGTTTGTAGAGTTGAAAAACTAGTTTAGGGTTTTAGGGCCTTGAATTAGGTTGGAGAGGAAACTCTTCAAGGTTGTTAAATCAAACATTGGAGTTTGCGTTAGGGAGTTCTTAAGTCGAGTTTCATAAAATTTAACCAGGACCCCCCTCTAACACAGGGGATAAGCACGAGGTTGCATGAGGAAAGACAGTGGAGATAACCCCTCCAAATCCGGACTGAACGTAGTGGGGAACGTATATTGAAGGTCTGTCTTAGGACTAATACCAACTGCATTTGCCTATGGAGCTTTGTGGACCTCAAATCCATTCAATATCCTCTATTGTCTTCTAGACCATTTTATTTTGATACCCTTGATAGGCTTCAGACTTGTTATTCTTCTCATTATGATCCACCTGACTATCAATTGTACCCACCTGGTGACTGACTGCGAGTTGGAAACTTAGTTTCCCATATACTAGGGACTTACATGGGTGATTGTGTGGGTATATTGCGGTGCTTGGGGAAGACATCAGATCACGCTTCATAGAGTATACCGAGAGGGTGCTTTCGTGTTTGAGTTTCACTTACACCGGTTAGTTGCTATAGTGTCGATTGGCGTAACTGTCCTTCCTATTAGATAGTCGACTACTTGATTTGTATTTAGGAAATTTTTTTTGTGTGCTTGGTGTTTAAACGCTAGTTAAGCCTTACTATGTCAGTTGATCATTTCAAAAGGTGGAAGATCAACAACTATGTCGGTCATGAGGGCTTCAAGCCCTGTCGTCGGTTTCATTGGAGCCACCTCCATCACCGTTGTGGTGAAGACTTCACCAACAAGGGTCATTCAAAGTGACCATGCTGTAGGAAGCTGTGCCCGAGCTCACTCCGTGAGGAGACTATTTGACTCAGGAGGAACCTACCATTTCTAATGTTGAGGAAGAAACTCTCATGCCAGCCAACCCTCTGATTACTGACTTGTCGATGCCGATTTTGATTCAAGTTGTCCCTCCTGAGGTGACACCTTCTAAGCGCCAGCTAGTCCTACAAGCGAAAATGGAAGCGAATGCTGCTACTTCATCGAGGGGTCCTCATACTCTTGTTATGACTACTACCGTAGGGGGAATCCTACCTCCTCTCCCACCTTCGCCAGTCAAGACCACAGTGGTCTCAACTCCCTCTACTTCAAGCAGTGGTTCGATACCGTTATTAGCGTCGAACATCACTCCATTTAATCAGAGTGCGACGAGCCCTCCCTTCTCATATGGGATTCCAGACTTTGATTCTAAATCGGTTCTTACCTACTCCACCTTAAAGACCATGAGTTTGGGGGAAGGGAGCTCAAATGCTCCTGTGCAATGGAAAAATGGGGGCAGTTCAATCCCCTTTAATTATATCCCTTATGGTGGGGGTCATATACCTCCTCTGTCCCCTTCGCTTGGTGGTGCTTTTCAACAACCAATCGGGCCAAATGCTAATTATAGCTTGTTTGGTGCAAGAATTTTAGGACCTTCATCTTATACAACGCTGGTGGGATCTATGTCTTTCTCTTTGTTCGACGTGTTTGGGAACAACACTTTTTCTTTAGTTGTTGTCTTGACTAGTGTAACACCCCATGTTTCAAACCCCCATTTTAAATAATGTATTGTTACAATGCTGAGAGGCATGAGTGCCCAAAAAATTATTAAAGGGGCCAGTATGCCCAAGAAATGTAATGCTTTGATAATTATTAATAATAAACACATCGTTGGCTACTGGATGGAGAAGGAATAGAGTTATAGGGGGATATGATTCCACAAGAGAGGGGGCTTGAGGGGATACATGTTTATTCCTATGTTAATTAACCTTTTTATCTAAGGGAGGGGATCGATTATGTGATCTTCTTGGGCTAGGCCAGGAGGTTCTTGATTTCCCCACGAAAATACTTAAACCCATCCCTAGTTTGATTGTTGGGTTGGTCATTGGCTCATCCACTCCGTCACGTTTGCGTTATCCCATTCTTTCCCTCATGCACTCTCATGCACTCACTTACCCATTCATCGACCCATCCTCACCTATGTCTTGGCCTGGTAAAGGGAAAGGAACTGTTGAAGATTAGCCATAGGATAGTTGGTTGTAATGGTCTATGGTGTGATCCATTCGTGTCTTAAGGTTTGCATGTCTGAGATGCGTTGGCCTATGTCTCACATTTCTCACAGTTGTGAGTCCTGAGAGTTCCAACATTGATAATCTGGACCAGTTGCACTGGAGGGCCGAATAAGGAGAAGGGCTGCCTGAGGTACTGCGTGGTAGAGAAAGGTGGAGGTTCATTTTCTCAGGTGGTGCAAGTTGGGTAGAAGAGAGTTGGATACTTGGATTGATGTGGGTGCTGGGAAGTCTGTGAGAGATTGAGTGTTGACTGGTTTGGGAAGACAAGTACACTCTAGAACCGTCCTTGTGGATTCATATCCCTAGCTCAGAGGTGACACTATTGTTGATATTTGGAGCAGTGGTGTCTACGGTTGGGTGGAACGTACTTGTTCTGCAGCCAGTTGGTGTAACCTTTTCATAAATATAAGTGCTCTCTATTGTGATATTATTATCTGTGTATGAATGTATTTTGCCTTGTATTTTAATTATCGTCTAACTAAATCTTAGATTATGCATGCTTGTTGGATATCGTTTTGCATGTCATTAAATATTTTCTTTTATGCATCCTTATATTTCAAAAAGGTATCGGTAAGAGAAAGAATTCCAAGGGTGGGCTTGCAGGTAGCATACCTCGGCCTGTGGGTGGCTGGGGATGTTACAGATTGGTATCAGAGCTTCTGGTTAAAACATCGGGCCGATATGGGTTGGGTGTATTGGTCAGAGCCTCGTGGTCAAGATCGAACTCTCACTGTGAAGTTGAAAATCTCAGGAGGAAGGGCATTGCAAAATCTACGTAGGAGTTAGATCATCCGAGACCCGTTGTAAGGGGTTTGAAGGATCGTGACTGTCCCCTTCAAATTCGAGAGTGATCGCCACTATAGGATCAGGAGAGATCCGAGATCATTGGATTGGAGGATAAGTGAACATGGGTCATCTGATGAGAAGGAAGCAAGGGTTAAGTTCACAACTGTCAAATCCCATTGGAGAGGGAGATCAACAACCAATAGGCATTGCGGGGAACCAAGTTGCATGGGAGTTAATTCCCCAAGGCGGTCCCGCAATCCAAACCACGGTTTCACTGAGGGGTTACATGTTAGCATCAAGAGAATTGTGGGGCAGAAATAGGGTTACTCCAAACTGTCGAGGCGTGCCCCTACAAATTGAAAGGCATGTAGTGTTGTGCCTTGCTAGTGCTCGAGCGAAGAACCTTCGAAGAGAAGAAGTAGTCGGGGACCATCGATCTGTAGGAGGACACATGTCAATCGATCATGTGCTCCAGGTGAAAGAACTATGGGAAAAGGAGAGCGAGGATAAGTTGAGAATTGAGATTTCCAGACCCCGAAGATCCGAAATGAATCACAGTTGTCCAATCCATAAGGACACATGGAAGAAATACACACACTTCGGGGGAAAATGAAGTTTGAGGGTTGAGATTTCCGAAATCCAAAGACCCAAATAAATCGTAGTCGTCGATCCCTGGGTGACATGCATCAGTAGATCGCAAGCTTCAGATAAGAACATTTTAGAAAAAAAAAGTTGAGGTTTGAGTCTTCCGAAGTCTGAAGGCCCAAAGGAATTGCAGATGTTGATCCTTACAGCGGTAACCTTCGAGGTCCCAAAGTCCGGGGTTAATGTGGACCATCCGATAAGGAGGACACATGGAAACATATTGTCTAGTTTGGGAATTCATAGTTCGGGAGTATTGGAAGTGTGCTAGTATGAAAACTCCCGAAATCTCGAAGCCCGAAGAGCCTAAGTGATGGGGCATGATGACATCACCTAGAGGTGATGTGGACCCTCGAATTCCAAAAGTGATGTGGCTCACAGACATCACTTGGGATGACATAGACACATGGGATGTGTGCCACATGTCAGTAAGTTTTGAGCATTTGGAGTATTGAAAAGTCAGTTAGAACGTGACATGTGGCACTTGCCTGATTGGGCCACTTGTCCACTTACAGTATTTTTCCATGTGGCAACAGATCATGCAGTTCAGAGACTAGGAACTCAAGAGGGAAAATATGTGACAGTTTACGTTGGGTCAAAAATCCCGAAGGCCTGAAGGGCGAAGTACATATCGACCATTGATTCAAGAAGACACACATCGAAGGATCGTCGACTTCGGGTGAAAGCACTTCGAGAGAAAGTGTCGTAGGTGTTGGAGACCTATAATCATAGGTAACTCGATTCTTCGGCTATTGATTTGGCGTTTCTCTCGTGATGACTAAGTCTGGCTCGGTTGATCCCGTTTCTCCCCTCCATTCATTTCGCTTGATCCCCCATCATCCTGCTACATCCTTCATCCACTCTGCACCACTCATTCCCTTGTCTTTTCGTCCCTAAGCCACATCTCTCCCACCACCCATTCACGAATAAATGAACTTAGGATTAAAGAAAAAATAACAATAAGTTAATTAGATTAAATAATAGTAATGTTAGTATAGTTA